>SKCR01038720.1:0-185411 GCA_019454045.1 Zanthoxylum bungeanum | reverse complement strand
ATTTTAATTTATCCCTTAACTTATTAAGTTAAGGGATCTCCCATTGAACTCCTCTCTCTCTATATATATATATATAATAATTACTAATCATAACTTGTTACAAGATTAACGTTTAATCTAAATCCTTTTTCAAGATAGAAATACTAAAAAGTCGAAAGAATTTATCAATTACATAATAAGGAGCTACAATTTTAGATTTATCACTTATCTCCATTTATAGTTTTCAATTCATAATACCAGGTTATTCCTCTGATATCAAAAACATTAAAAACAAGGTGATTGTTTTGTGTTGGATGGGTATTTTTTCAGTAAAGAGTTTTGACAGTATATGAATACTGAAGTGTTACTAAAATTGTTAAGGCGGTGAAGCCCAAAAATCGTAGGAAGTTTCATCCTTCCTACATCATTTTTCAAATTTTGGGTATTTTTTTTATCTATTTTTTTAAATATTCGAAAAAATTAACAAAAATTTAAAATTTAATATAAAAGAGATAGGTGAAAGAATCAATCAAGATTCAAGAAAAATAAAAACCAAAAGGCTTCATCCATTAATTCCTCCATAATTACCAGCTACATAATTTATCAACTTGTATGAATTGCATATATGCTAAACTCATATATACAGTCATACTACTACCCACAAAAAAGAACACTACTATTTTTAATTATTCTTAATCTACTCTTAATCTACGTGCCATATTAAAAGCTAACGCTAATTGAAAATTCTCTGTCCCGGCGACAAAATCATTTTGGGATCGAACAGAGCTTTCCTTTCGGCAAAAGTCTTCCATCTCGAGCCAAAATGGTAGATCCACTGCTCCTTGCTTGTGTGATAGGGAAGATACTGCTTCAATTTAATACCAGCATTTTCGCAAAATTTCAATATCTCTTTATTTTGATCATCAAATGCTTCCCAGTTATCAAACCCACTTGAATGCAAAAATCCTACGGTGTAGAAAACATCTTCATCTGGTATAACGGCAGACATCCTATCATCCCATCTGCAAAGCAAAAAAATTCAGTAAAAAATATTAATCATTTAATTAATCAATTAGCAAGCAAATAAAAAGTCTTTGTTCTGTGTCAGGACTTACTTGTTTCGGTTCATAGGATAAACAAGTACAGGTCCAGTTGTAATGTTTCGTTTAAGAACAATGTCCCTGAAAACACCTTCGTTGAAGTCGGAGATATAAGATTTTGGTAAAAAAATATTTAGCCATGGATGAGGAACTTCCCAAAGTCCTTGTGACTCAAGCTTCTCCTCCCCACTTCGAACTCTATCCAAAAATTCTACATAGGACACATCTTTTTCAAACTTATATCCTGGAATATAACTTAATCCTTTGAATAATTGTTGCAGTTCCTGTAAATAATGGCAAGATCGATCGTTTTACACTTCTTTATATATGGAACATTAAGCATTCAAGACCATTGTCCATACAACCAACAATAGGATCATGAGATGTAACTTTTTAGAATTTGGGTCCAGTGATGTGTTAAAGCTTTTTTTAGCTCAGCACCGAATCCAAGTTAAAATATTTTTAAAAATTGTTATACGTACCTTGTCTAGGGTATTTTGGGTGTGATCATCGTAATATTTGGCGACTTCAAGACAGTAAATGATGGCATGTCTGTTAACTTGAGAGATGATTCTGGAGTGGGCAGACGATGGGAAAAAGGAGCTAGCTCTCCAGTTATTTGGAGAGCCCTGGTCAATTAGTAGTGAACCTTCCAAATAATCCAGCCCTTGTTTCTGTCTCCTTCCATTCATTGAAATCAAATACTCTTGGTCTCTGGTAAATGTGGAGAAGCCACTGTAAAGCATTCGTACCCACTTAACCTATATGAAAAAAATTAAGATTTAGTTGGTAAATTTTGAACAGAATTACATTATTCACTGTGTGTGACTGTATATATATATTCTAGTTGATTTACCCTTTTTGGCGCTTGCTCTAGGGCAATTCTTGCTCTGGTTATTATCCCAAACTGGCCCAAACCTCCTAGAACTGCATAAAACAGCTCAGAATTCTTGAATGCGGAGCAAGTCACAAGCTCCCCTTTTCCTGAATCAGAAAACACAAACCCTAGTATTAATGCATGCATGTCTACTATTATTATACTATATAAATATTGTTCATACACCTACTGTTTGTAGCTAGCATCAATGCATATCCTTTATATTGACAAAATTGATAAAATATAAATACATCCCAAATTTCTTGTATGGCCGAGAAAAAAACTTTCATGGGTAATGGGAAAAAAATTAAGAATCAAATGCGTTTGATGTTGAATCGTGTAATGAATCATTTTTTTTAATGTTTAAAAATTCTAAAAAAATATATATCTAGTAAGAAACATAATTTTGAGAAAAACGATACGTGACACTCACTAATTGGATCTTTAGTGTACTAACTTAATAACTTTGCCAAAAAGTGAGACCCACATGAATATATAAAATAAAGCAATTAATTTTTAATATGTGAAAGAAATTAAGAGAATAATTATTGATACCAGTAACAACATCCAATTCGTAGACATTGCTGATCTGGGGACCATATCGAAATGTTTGGCCACTAATTCCAGCATTAGAGAGCGTGCCACCGACGGTTAGGTAAAGATAGTCGGTCCACGAAGCCGGTGCAAGTCCATGTTCCAGCGTGGCATTTAACACATCAATCCAAAGCTGCTCCCCCGCAACATCTGCATAAAACCCACTGCCGGTACTCACTTTAACGCCGCTCCCATTTCGATTATTTTTAAGAGCCAACATTTCAACTACTACTCCTCCTTCAGCCATCGCCTGTCCTCTCACTGAATGGCCTCGGCCTTTTGCTGCTATTGTAAAAGGAACTGAAGAATTGTATGTAGATTTTACTAAAGACACAATGTCTTCAGTGGACGATGGGTAAAGAACTGAAACTGGAATTTGTTTTATGATGTTGCCGTAATCGCTAGAGGCTGATTTAATGACAGCGGGATCTGAATGAAGCCCAGATGCTATCCCATGTTGGACTAATGGCTTTGAATTGCCTAAGGTTGAAATCAAACGGCTTATAATTAATATGATCATTACGTATATCGGGATTGGAAAAATCTCAAACATTTTTTAGTAAAACAATGGAGGGTAGGAGGAAGAAGAAAAACAGAAGCTGATTTTAGTTCTGTGGTTGCGGTGGAAGGGAAATGGGGGGTTGCGTATTTATAAAGAGAGAAAATTAAAAGAAAAAAGAAAAAAGAAAAAAGAAAAAAGAAAAAGAAAGCACAAATAGCCTGAGTGTTGTGATTCTCTGATCATTATAGAGTATTTTTAAGGAAAAACTGAATCTAATACTTACAAGAATAGAATTACAAGTGTTTAAACTCTTTACAAAAACCTCACTTCTAACACTCTCTACCAAGCTTTCTACACTTGAAGCTTTATATTTTGGGATGATTGGAGCTCACAAATGACCTCCATATTTATAGTAAAATTCATGCTCAATTTGTTAACAAATGAATAGTGATTCACCTAAAGTTTATTTGTAATCTTCCACTATTTTTAAAGCCACCTAAAGTTGCCTTGGAGTCTTGTAATTATGGTGGTGGTGATTGAATGATTGCTGGATTCTTCAATTCTCCCCCTCCAGCTGCATTCAAAACGATTATCATCTGATAGCTATCCCGGCTGTGTCTCTGCACAACTCTGGCTTGTCCCGAGTAACCATCTTTGTTAACATGTCAGCTGAATTCTCATCTGTATGGATCTTCACTAGTCTCAGCAGTTGTTGATCCATTACCTCGCGTATCCAATGATAACGAATATCGATGTGCTTCGTCCGGGAATGATACATTGAATTCTTACTCAAGTCCAAAGCACTCTGACTGTCACAATGTATTTTGTTTTATGTCTGTTTGATCCATAATTCTTGGAGAAAATGATTTAATCACAACATTTCTTTTCTTGCTTCCGCTGCTGCAATATACTCAGCTATTGTTGTGGATAATGCAATACACCTCTGCAATCTTGACTGCCATGACACAGCTCCCCCTGCAAAAGTGTAGATGAAACTTGATGTAGATTTCCTACTATCAAGATCTTATGTCATATCTGAATCTGTATAGCCTTCCAACATTGGATCAGCTCCCCCGTAGCACAGACATAACTTCGATGTACCCTTAAGGTACCTGAGAATCCATTTGACTGTCTTCCAGTGTTGTTTTCCTGGGTTAGAGGGAAAACAACTCACTACACCCACTGCGTGAGCAATATCTAGTCTGATACATACCATATCATACATTAGGCTTCCAACTGCTGAAGAATATGGTATTGATGAAATCTCCTCTATCTCTTTCTTGGATGAAAAGCGTGAACTCTTGCTTAGTTTGAAATGGTGTGCTAGCGGAATGCTGACAGGTTTGGCATTATGTATATCGAACATCCTGATTATCCGTTCAATATAACTTTCCTATGAAAGCCACAACCTTTTGTTCTGTCTATCACGAACTATTTTCATTCCCAAAATCTGTTGAGTTGGTTCTAAGTCTTTCATGTCGAAAGACTTAGAGAGTTCATTCTTCAGCTGGCTGATATTCGCTGCATCTTGTCCAACGATCAACATGTCGTCTATATGAAGTAGAAAAGCAACGAAATTTCCATCCGAAAACCTTTGAATGTAGACACACTGGTCTGCTACAGTTCTTTTGTAGTTTGACTCACCATGACTGAGTCAAACTTCTTGTACCACTGCCTTGGTGCTTGCTTGAGGCCGTTCAAGTTTTTCTTCAACTTGCAAACAAGGTTCTCTTTTCCTGAAACCTTCTGGCTGCTCCATGTAGATTTCTTTATTTAGATCACCATGGAGAAATGATTTCTTAACATCCATGTATTCAAGCTCTAAGTTCAAATTGGCTACCAATCCTAGGATAACTCGGATTGAAGTCATTTTTACAACTGGTAAATTTTTTTTATCAAAGTCGATTCTCTTTTTATATAGGAATCATTTGACTACTAATCGGGCTTTGTGTTTCACCACATTTCCACTGCTATATTTCTTCAGCTTGAACACCCATTTTTTCTTCAGTGCATTCATGTCAAACGGGAGCTTGACTATCTCATAAGTATTATTTTTCTGCAGAGATTCAATTTCATATTGCATTGCGTGCAACCATTTTCCTTTGTCTTTATGAGATACAACTTCCTTGAAACTTTCTGGCTCCCCCTCGTCAGTAAGCAGAATATAGTCGGATCCTGAGTATTTGGTTGATGGAATCCAGCCTCGCTCAGATCTTTGTACTGGAGGTTAACTGGTTTCTGGCGGTATGTTATCATCCTGATCTGTGGATGATCATGTAGCCTCTGATGGAGCGGGTTGCAGCTCCCTCTACTTAACACCAGCTTCCTCCTCTGGTTCTGCTTCTAGCATATCATTCACCACATCATTATATGTGGCCACCCGTGTTGGTGCTGGGGTTGTGTCTGGATTTGCATCGATTTTATCGACACTGGAATTAGAAGACATCTTGGGCTTTTCAATATCTTCTATTGTCTGGTCTTCAAGAAACACTACATCTCTGCTTCTGATGACCTTCTTTTCCTTCAGGTCTCATAACCTGTATCCAAATTCCTCGTCTCTATAACCTATGAAGATGTATGGAGTAGTCCTTGCATCGAGCTTCTGCATGAGCTCATTGGATACGTGTGGAAAGGCTAAACAATCAAATGTTCTCATGTGAGAATAAGAGGGATTCTTACCAGACCATATTTTCTTCGGAATTTCAAAAATCAACAGTACAGATGGTGATCTGTTAATCAGGTAGCAGGTGGCACGAACAACTTCTCTCCATAATGGTTTTGGCAGCTTAGTCATACTGATCATGCTTCTGACTTTCTCTATAATGGTGTGGTTCATTCTTTCAGCAACACCATTATGTTGTGGGGTGTGTGGAACAGTCCTTTTATGTCGAATGTTGTGGCTTCCGTTGTAGGCATCGAACTCTCTGGAAGTGTACTCGCCTCTATTATCTGTGCGGAGGCACTTCAATTTTTTCATTGTTTCATGCTCGACCGTGGCATGGAACAGTTTGAAATAATCCAGGACCTGATCCTTTATGTTCAAAAAATACACCCATACCTACCGATAAGCATCGTCAATGAAAGTGAGAAAGTATCTGTTACCGTCTAGTGAATTGACCTCCAATGGACCACAAACATCAGAAAACACCAGACTGAGCAACTCTGATCTTCTCATAGAAGAGAAATTAAAGGAGACTCTATGTTGCTTACTGAATAGACAGTGATTGCAAGGATTTAAAGCAGCATTCTTGGAGACAGTGATTAGATCATTCTTTGTCAAGGTAGATAATAATTTCTCACTCATGTGACCGAGTCTCTGGTGCCACAGATTTTGAGAAGCCTTCTGTTCAGCTACATTGAGGCTTTCTGCACATATCTTCACATGAGTCTTGTATAAAGTACCACAAATATGTCCACGTGTAATGATCATGGCACCTTTTATCATTTTCCATGTGTCATTGCTAAAGTGACTAGCACAGCCCTGTTTGTCAAGGGCTACCCTCGAGAGTAGATTGAGCCGAAGTTCTGGAACATGTCTCACCTCCTTTAGGGTTATTGTATACCCTGTATTTTTCCGCATCTGAATATCACCAATTCCTATTATCTGAGAGGAACTAGTATTTTTCATCTTCACTGCTCCAAAGTCTCATGCTTTGTATGTTGTGAAGAAGTCTCTGTGAGGGGTGACGTGTTAGGATGCTGCAATATCTACCACCCACTCAACATCATGAGTTGCGGTGTGAATGCATGCTTCTTCCTGGATGGAGCAGATAACTACATCTCTTGAGGTAACTACTAGTGTTTCTTCATCATTGTTTTTCGGCTGGGAGTTGCCTTGACCCTGCTCTCGTTGCAGTTTCTGACAATTCTTCTTCAAGTGGCCTTTTATACCACAATGGTAGCACTTATAGGTAGGCTTCCTTCCATATGAGGATTCTCCGTGACAATGGCTTCTATCTGATATGTGCCCACATCTTTTTTTCTGGCCTCCTCATTTGACAGGGCATCTTTTACCATAGGCATGGTAAGTTTTCCTCCTGGAGCCGAATTGCAGAAATTAACCACAAATATTTCCCAACTATCCGGAAGAAAACTGAGTAGTAAGAGGGCTTGAACTTTATCTCTCAGTTGCATGTCTACTGTAGACAACTGGTTCACAAGGCTTTGGAACTCATTGGTGTGTTCTGCAACGGAAGTTCCACTCCGTAACTTCAGGTTCACCAAACGCCTCATTATAAAGGCTTTATTCTGAGCTGTCTTGGCCTGGAACATGTCTTACAGCTTTATCGATATTTTGTAAGCATCTGTATTATGTGCTATGTGGTGGATAATGTAGACACTGTATTTTTGCATAAGCCCAATGATGAGCCTCGTATGGAGGCACTACCTTAAAAGTTATGAAAGTTGGGAAAAATGAATGCCGGAAGGAAGGAAAACCTCCAAAATTAGCACCTCATTTGGATTCGGACTCACTAGCCAGCCTCGGATTCAATCAGTAAGTTTCTGTTTCAAACCTTAGCCTCAGACACGCCCTTTCACCCTTCAATTCCAGCCCATCCATACGGCCCAAAGCCCATGCAACCCACCATACACACGCCCAAGGCCCATGAACCCATGCACATGCCCAAATCTTCCCAAATATTTGAAATCCCATGAAATTCACATGCTAAAATCCCATCATCAACACCTTCCAATTTAACAAGATATGAAATCCCATGAAATTCACATGCTAAAATCCCCTCAAATCACTTTCCAATTTAGTGAGATTTTTGGGATCCCATCCAATTTAACAAAATTTGGGATATTATCATCGCCGAACATTTGAGATTGTATCCCAAAATAATATATTCCCCAAAATCAATGTGAGATCCTTTCAAAACATTATAAAAGGGACACCAAATCATCAAAAAGAGCGGCTCTCTTTTCTTGGCTCGGACATGAACCATCACACAAAAAACCCTAGGTTTCTCTTCTTCTTCTTCTTCTAAGTTTGGACGGCAACAACAACCATCGAAAACCCTAGCTACCACCAAAAAGAAACACAAACAAGAAAAACAGAAGAACAATGTGAGAAGAGAGGAGCCAAGACCGAAAAACAGAAAGAGGGAGTGAAGCCAAAAAACTGTGAAAGACAACCAAGCATTACCTAACCAAAAATCCAGCAAAAACAACCCAAAACTCCCACCAAATCACCGAATAAAGCCACCAAAAACCGAAACACAAAAAAACCTAGCCATCACCGAAAGAAACCAGCCAACCATCACAAGAAACAACCGAGAAACAACCTTGAGACAACCACCGAAACCAACCAGCCCAGCATCGAAGAAACCAAATTAAAACCGTGAATCCCAAAAACAGCCAAAAACCGTGAAACTGAAACAGAAAAAATAGCAGCCAAAATCACCAAAAAATAGTGGCTAAAACAACCAGCCAGCAGCCCCTAAATCACCAAAAATAGCAGCCTAAAAACAACCAAAATCGCAGACCAAAAATAGTGAGCAGAAATAGCAAAAATAGCAACCAAAAAATAGCAAAACAGCAATAAAAAAAATATAGCAAAACAGCAACCGGAAACAGCACACAACAACTAGAAACAGCAAACCAAGCTTCAATCCTTTTGGCGACGACCTAACGCACTTCCGAGAAAGCAATTTAAAAAAATGACCTGGGGGCACCCTTACCATATTTATTTTATAGTTTCAGACGATGCATGCTTGGCTGGACGTGAAATACGTCCAGCCGGGTATGTGAAGTCCTACATCAAAGACAGTCAAGTTTCTGGTCACATTATTTTTTCTTCTTCGGCATTTTATTATTTATTTATTTTTATCTATTTAGTGTTATTTATCTTTTTATTTATTTATTCACTTTCATCGTTAATTTATTATTTCGCATTTAGTTTGTTATTAATCTTTTTGTCTATTTATTGTTATTTTATTTTTTCGCCTTTATTTATTTGTTCATGTTGGTGATTATCCGCATATGCATTATTATATTATTTCATGTCTATTTTTTATTAACATTGCATTAATGTTTATGTGTATTATTATCCTTTGCGGTATATCGGATGGAAACCCAGACGTAAATTCTATAGCCGAATCTGAACGTAGCACTTGGGAAATACTCATATATGCACGATTAACCCCCATTTTGTTCACTATTTATTTATTGACGCTTTATTTATTTTTTTATTATTATGATTCTTGTTATCGTACATTGTATTTCTTAATTTAATTTTCTTTTATTTATATTAATGTTTATCGGTGTGCAAATTTGTGTGTTTATTTGGATTATCTTACATGAACTGCATAAGACTTGGCTATACCATTGTGTGAACCCGTCAATTATACTAGCATAAGTAAGGGACCATTCTGAACCCAACAGTTTGAGGTCTTCCCTTGCGAGGGGTGAGTGAGGCCTTAAATCTTTTCTCAGTTCACATTGGGTGACAACTCTTTTATTCTCCGATTTAGTCCCCCACGGGCTACTCCGTACTCTCTACGGGTTGTGAGCCCAACAGTGTCTTGGTTGCCTAACATCATAGGCATAACGGTAAACCCCGCTTCGCTCCTACAGATGACATTGTGGCCGATACACTGCCTAATCTGACCCAGAGTTCTGCTATTGAGTTTATTCCAGTCATACTCTTTAATAGATTCGGGTCTCACTCCCTTTATCTCGATAATATTGAACATATTTTTACAATACAAATAATCTATCATCTGAGGCCTCTAGGGGAGTAATTAGTTACTGTCTGCTTGATCATTGCACCAGAAGAGTAATCTTCCATTTCTATTTTAAGCTTTAAAGTTTAAGATGAAAATAAGATAAAATCGGGGCTAAGTTTCATAAATTGGAGGTCACCGATGTGTCCGGAACGGTCGAAAATGGTGGATTAGACACTTCGTTGGTCCAAATCCGACTTAGGGGCTGATTTGTGAATTTCCTAAACTTCCGGGACTAAAATTTAAATTTTAAAGACTTCAGGGGACTTAGTGAAATTTACCATAGTGGCTGACGTGTCTGACACATGTCTGATGATGTGGCAAAAGTAAGACATAATGCTGATGTGTCAGGTGACGTGGAATAGGATTAGGCAATTTTGCTGACGTGGTTGCTGATGTGTCGCTGATTGTATGATGATGTGGCTGTTGACTCGGTGCTGACTGTGCGCTGATGGGTACTGACATAGCGATGACATGGATGACATGTGGTCGTCTTCAACCTACATTTGGCGCGTGAAGTGCGTGAATGAGAGTATGTGTCACTCGGTGGCGCGTGTAGGCACGTGCGGCTTCCATGGACCTCCGTTCGATCATCGAAAAATATCACCGTGCTCGTCTCGATGTGAACTAGCTAATGGTATGCTCAAAATTAATTTTTGATATTTTTCCCGAAACCCGAATTTTCCGAACTGATTTACGTTCCTCGATTTTACGACCTTAATGTATAACCAAAGCTACTGATACCACTTGTTATGATTCTCTGATCATTATAGAGTATTTTTGAGGAAAAACTAAATCTATTACTTACAAGAATAGAATTACAAGTGTTAAAACTCTTTACAAAAACCTCACTTCTAACACTTTCTACCAAGCTTTCTGCACTAGAAGTTTTATGTTTTGGGATGATTTGAGCTCACAAATGAGCTCCATATTTATAGTAAAATTCATGCTCAATTCATCCATAAAGGAATAGTGATCCACCTAAAGTTTATTTGTAATCTTCCACAATTTTCAAAGCCATCTAAAGTTACCTTGGAGTCTTGTAATTATGATGGTGGTGATTGAATGCTTGATGTATTCTTCACAGAGTGGTAAGTTTCTTCATAGATTGGAGAAACCACAATGAGGTTAGGTGGGGGACACCACGTCTTATTTTTCCGGTCGAGAATTATAGCGTCAATATGTATAATAATATTTTTTTTTATTCTTAAAAATAAAATTTTGACTCGAAAATCATTGTATGGAACTGATATATCAGGTAATTAATTTCTAATCTTCATGTGACATGTGATAATATTTTATTTTAATTAAAGAAAAATAGTATAGCACATGTTAGATTTATTACCACATATCAGATGAAGATTGGATGATACATTAATTACGTGGTATACCGGTTCTATAGCAAAATTTCTCTTTGAAAAAATAATAATAATAGAACAAACGTCGTGGACTAGGAAGTGGTGAGAAAGGTTTAATCATCTCATGAATTATGTTTGAATGATGAAAGAATAGGAAATGAAGTGAAATATAATTTAAAATATTTAAACTTTATTGTTTGGATTGATAGAAGATGATGAATGAGAGTGAAATAGAATGTAACAAAAATGAGCATTAAGCCATTGAAAATGAGCTGCCCAAATCAGGAGTTAGGAATGAAACGTGACTTTAAAAAATAACATTACTTGTGAAGACTGATTTGTCCCTTGGAAAAATAATATTAATATTAATATATATATATATATATATATATATATATATATTTACTTTTATAATCTAAAAATGCACAATTGTTTTTAAAACATATCTAGTTACATTTCATTTCATTACTGTTTATTTACCAAATAATGTTTTGAAATATTACATTAGAAACCTCTCTTTTTTCCCAAACAATATTATATATGATATGTTACTCTCCATTTCGTTTCGTCCTGTTCCATTTTATTCCATGAGACTACATTCTATTATAAACCATCATCTTCTATCAATCCAGTCTTAACTAAAATATGTGATTAATGTGTTTCTAATCATTAAGAATTATGACCATCGACATATAGTGGATCCCATCCGATGACAAAGCTTAATTATTATAAACCGTTTGATTGTGATCTAATGGTTAAGATTAGTCAAGATTGGTCAATTGGAATCCTACCGGATCTCCCTTTTCCACGTGCAATATAAAAAGAAGAAAAAAACACATTATTCGTTTCCTAGTATAGGATGCATATAATCAAAAAGATCTTGAGGATTTTCTTTCGGGATTAAAAGAATTTTTATGAATCAAGGTATTATTAAGATTCATTAGATGTGTTAATTACAAATTGGGCAGGAGACATCAGCCAGATTTTCTTCCCTTAAAGATCTTGTATGTACATATATAAGGCTACATTTAACTGGTAAAGTCAATTCCACACAATAATTACCCAGGCCATGATGTCCCATTAATTAAAATTAACCACTTTTTAATTCCACTTATTTTCTATTAAATTTTAGGAATTATATTTTTTTAGAAATAAAAACAATTATAATAGAATTTTGATAATTTACTTAATACTGGATAAATTAATACTTAAATGAATTTATAAGATATGTATTTATAGAAAAATCTCGTAGTTCTAAATAAATTAATATTATACTATATAATATGCATAACATTTATTGTGAAATATTTGTGTCTAGGTTAAGTACAAAACAGTAATTAACTATTTATAAATGTAATGGTTAGGGTTATTAGCTGGGGTTCAAAATATATTTCGTCATTCGTATATGTGATTAAAATTGTATCCTTTGACGAGTGTCTGTATGGATAACATATGATAATTCCCATGTCTTGATATTTTAACAATATTGATTATGCATTTAAACGAAAACTATTTATAAATGGTGTATGATATAGAAAGTTATCCAAGTATGAGCAATTCTAACGTAAAATATATAATTGCCAATTATAATACGAAAATAATTAATATATACATGACCATTATATAAAGATCATTAACTATCTTTTAAGGCATGCCCAATCCTTTTTACATAATATTAATGGCTACAAGATTCACCCATAATAAATATATATTGAACAATGATTTTAGGTTCTTCATATTCATTAAGAAACTTGCATGCATTATTTACAAGAAAAAAATATGGCTAGAGAACAATATCATGCCATGCACACGGAAGAATAATATATATTTAAACACAATATGGCTGAATCACAAGAATTTTGCCCTGCCTGTATCATTTTGTACGTACAACACAGTCAAACATTTTATTTGTAACGCATAATCCGTAGAATAAATTTATTTGCAGGGATTGTACCTAATTTTTATTATCTTTTATACAAATATAAGAATCTTTTCACAAAAATTTGTTACAAAGAATGACTATAAGTCAATTAATTAAGGTGTTATTTAAATATTTAGATTCGATTTTGAATTGAAATTTTTTTTTATACTATATAATAATTTCTATCGAACAAAATAAATTTTAATAATATATTGATATTAAAATATGTATGAAAAAAATTATAAAAAACCTAATATTGCTCATCACAATATTAGATCTAATTTTTTTAATAAATCAAAAGAATTGGTTAGAAATCAAAAATGGACAAACAAAAACGGTGGTTCAAACGATGATCTTTGACCCAAAGATTTTACAGGTACGAAGACCTATCAGAAGATAGAAGATGCATTCATATTAAATACTAAAGAAATAAAATTTAAAATGTATCATCCATCATACAAGTACAAAAATAAATAATGCCATCGAATAGCAAGAAAACAAACAGCCACATAATAGATGATGAATGATATCATAAATCAGTTATGAAATAGATTGGGAATACTTTTGTTTTCAATTTTATAAGATAGCTTGCATCAAGAAAATTCATGAATACAACTAAGCATGCCTTGGCACATGACCAATATATATATAGTTAGGCCATGTACCTAATACGAGCAAGAAAACCGAGAAAAGCCTCATCCATACTAATTTATTATAAATAAATAAATAATAGAAGTATAGAACTATTGATAATAAGTCTGAAGCCCTTAACAATTGAAGTGAGCAAAGCAAGTTAGATTTTTTTTCTCTTTTTTTTTTTTTTTTTTTTTCATCAAATATAGTTGTCTTTATCTTCTTTTTTATTTATTTATTTTTTATAATTATCCGATAATCTACTTTTTTGCTTAGCTACAATAAATTTAGGTTTGAATTTAGCTCATATGGGTATGGGTGTGTGGAGCAATTTTGGTTGTCATTAAATTATAATTGAAAACAATCTATCAAAACCTCCTAAATCAGTTTTATAATGTTTTTTTTTTTGGACATTTATAACTAAAATGGGTTAGATCTACTTTTAAATTTGTAAGAAAATAAACATTAATTCACAATTTCATACACTCAATATAAAATCAACTAATCAACTTTCACAATATGTACCAGAGAATTCGAGCCACTAATAATATGAGTGCATGATAATAATTAACAAGCATCATATGTCTGAAATAACATTTACACAATTATGTTAAAGATATTGAGAATATAAGAACTCTAAGTCAAGATCTTGCCAAGAAATACCAATGAATCTTTACATTGAAATTAAGCGTCATCAACTAATAATAATAATAATAATAATAATGATAATAATAATAATAATGGTTTTTTTTTAGCTAATAAACAATCGATCGTGAAAAGAGAGCTTGAAGAATATATGGTAAAAGTAGTTCTCAGATTTTGCTTGCGACAACAAAATTCGCCTCTGTATATTTAATGGCCATATATGCTTCCCCATGATGAGTAATTCTTATGCAATGCTTCTTCATGATGAACATGAGAGAGAGAGAGAGAGACGTGTTTTTTTTGTAGGGACCTCAATGTGGGGGACTATTGTAAAGATATTGAAAATCTTTGTGGGGATAAAAGCCCGCAGCCCACGAGATCACGTGGTCCTATATAACCAACAACAAATTTTGCCACCCACCGCCAAATCTTTGTCATTTTGATTTGCTTATCGTTCTTACTCTGCATCATTCAACTCTTCCCCTATATATATTTATATATTATTGTTTCAGTATTTTTAAGTTTTAACGCATTTGACTTCTGTATTTCTAGAATAAAAACTATTTGTAAATTAAAAATTACCGAAAATAGTGGGAATAATTCTTTAATATAATGGAGACATTAGTGACATGATATCACCAACAAATTAGTAAATGATATGTATGATTTAATATCCATCTTTTTAGTTATTTTTTATTATTTTAACATGCGTGACAATAGATGATTGGATTGTTGCACGGATGACATGATACCTCCGTTGTATTATAGATTTTCTCAAATAAAGGACTTCAATTTAATATTGAGTTGAATTATATAAGAATTTATACATAATATAAAAACTTAACACAACTCAATTCTACACTAAATCTAATTTCAAAAACAATCTTTAATATAATAAGAAATTATTAATACTCTTTATACATCATGAAGATCAAGAAAGCCTCCTTCATTGTTTGTTTCTTTCTTGTTTTCACGTAAGAAATATTTGTAGACAATGTACTTTGGTTCTGATTTGGAAGGGATCAATATCCAATTAATATCTACAATTAAATCCAATAAAAAGATAATTTAGTAGAACAAGTTTTTCTTTGACGTAAAGTAGCAAAAATAAAAACGTTGGCTAATGATCAAGCTCAAATTAATAAATAGTGTAATTATCGTAAACATATAGTCTTGTCCTCTTCAACATACATGTCATATGTCGACAACAACTAATATACATAATAATATAGGGTCTAGTAGTAGTAGTAGTAAGATGGGACCTAGTTAAAGCCAAAAAATAATTGAGCACAAGAAAGTTGGAACACAAGACCAACCAAACTGGCCAGGGAGGTGGGCTAGGGTTTGGCCATGAGGGAGAAGTACTCAAACTGGCCCCACTTGCAGGAGCAACGTGCCCAGTTTCACACGGACTCTTTCGTTTCGTCACTGTCTCTACTGAATGGGTTTTATTTGAGTAATTGTGTTATCACTAATTAATAAACATATGATATGTAATTAAATGAGTAATATCATCCTTATATTATAAAACTTTTGAATTTACTGATATTATGAGCAGACAAGATTGAAAATTCTTCCTCTTATTTATTGGCAATTGAGCAATACGTTACCCTTCTTCAACTATTGCTCGTCCTGTATATAAAAATATATAATATATTTTCGGCTTTCTTTTTTGGCAAGGCCTTAATGTCAATTAGGTTGGAGGCCATTATGAACATTGTACCCATATATTGCAACACAAAGCAAGACGTTTCATCAATTAAAAAAAATAATAATAAAAAAGATAACAGTTGATTGTGTACTATTATTATTATTATTATATCTTTGTTGTGGAAAAGTATATAGGTTTACTTTCTAGACGAGAATAAATCAATAGCATAGCCGTCCACATCCCTATTGGCATTCCATGATACACAAGGTAGACAAGTTGTCTCTTTTTGACTCTCTAAACCCTAACTCATGAATAATCAGTCTATATTCCTTAATATAATATTTATATTGGTTTGAAAAATAGGCGTTATATATATTGGTTTTTTTATAGTAAAAAAATATCAAACATTAAAATAGTAATAGATATATAGAAACTGAAAATTCAATTTGAATGCAAGTTTGATCGAGGTGGGAGTTAGATTCTTTGTCTTTAAGACGAATTCAACCCCACTACGATGCTTATGGTTATTTAGTTATCGTCTCTCAAGATATAATGATCATTTTTTCATGTATGAGCACTCCAAACAATAAGAACAATGAAATAATCTTGGATGAATACTCTCTCTTTGTTGAATGAACCAACCACATAATAAAATATAATGGTGTTTATAAAAGAATCAAGGGTTGTAATTGAAGAGACACATTTATGTTTGCTGTTTTAATCTTCTGAATGATTATATTCATTAAATATACCCTTCACTTATATCTTTTCCAAAAGATAAAAATTAAAATGATATGTCTTTACAATAAAAAATATTTTAATTTAAAGAATATTTGTTATTCTAAAGAAATATTCTTTATTTCTATTTCGAAAAATATGTGTAACAGGCGTAACATTGATCAAGAGTTGATTATACGTATGAATGAACTAATCTTTTTAGGATAACATAGGTTTGTTCGCGTGGCTGTCTGGATTTGAAATGCTTGGATCCAGAATGCTTATTTGATAAGCATCAAACAATTAAAACATAAACGTTGACTTGCTGGACTTGTCAGCCACTTGATTCATTAAACAAAGCAAGAAATATTATGATTTAATGGAATTGAATTGTTCAATGTACTTAATTGTTATATTTAATTAGTGATAAAGAACTTTGAAATATATGCATGCATGTGTTAGTAACTGTTTCTTTAGGTTGGAATTCAGGGGCATGATTTGTGCATAATAATTACCCAGAACTGGCTATCCGATTTTGCAGTATTACGAATAAAGAGTTATCGTTTAGATAGTAACTCTCTAGAATTATGAACAGTGCACAAGCAGCTCATATGGGTATAATTATAACTGACTAACCGATAAAGTGTTACCGATTAATCGATAAGTCGCTGGAATAATTTTGAAAAGTGTTGACGGGTGATTTTCGTCCCAAGGGCAGTTTCGAGATAAATCTCCCGAGATAATCCCCCTTCAACCTTGAATTTGATTGGTTATGGGGGACTAAAAACAAATGTAGCAAAAGGCAAAATGAACACAAAATCGACAAAGAGAGTTTAACGTGGTTCGGCGAAACAAGTCCAGCCTACGTCCACGGGCACAAAGTGGGGGGTTGCTTTTATTATTAAGCCGAACTTGGCGACCTGTTTCTGGAAGGTCTAAGAAGAAACCGAGCTGTTTGCTTCTATGTTTCTTTCTTTTACAAGTAATGTTCCCTCTTTTGTTACAAATTTTTGATATCCCCTACAAATGAGACTAACTTTCCTTTATATACTAAGAGAATTACAACATTATTCCATGCTTTCTTGATGTCATTCACGTGATCTCCAGCTGATTGACGGGCTCTCTGCCCCAAGACTGTCTCGCCGAAAGCAAACCTGCCACCTGACGGCTTGTCACATCAACCTGTTTTATACACTGCCACACGCAACATAATGAAACCAGCCTGTAAAGAGCTTTCAAATAGTGGTGTATGTCAGAGGAAAAAGTCCAAACTACCCCAGTCACACGTCGGTCTTCAAGAGATCGGCCAGATGATCTACCGAACAGTAAAAGATACTGCCGACCTGACCCGGAATATCCGAGCCATCCATTACGGTACATGAGGTGAAACAAAACTGAATCGTGCTACCGGGCTACTGTGGTCGATCTCGGCTATGATGTTGTCGGCTTCTGTGATCTGTACGATGATATTTTCTCTGGTCGGCCAGATCCGGGAAACTGAGTCCGGACTCTCTCCTGGTTGATTGAACGCGCGAGCCAGCCTGACTCCGGCTCGATGGCCCTTCTCTCTTCATTCTTTGAGTGCGATCTTCGGCTGCCCCTACAACCAATTTTGCGAGGATGCTGGCCCAGATGGAGATTGCCCCTTGCCACTTGAACTTGAATAGCTGGAGGATACTGGCCGGCCTATACGTGATATGGCCACCGGGTATACCGTGGAGAGCCGACCTTTGAAGAGTTAAAAAAGGCTATACAAGCTGAAGGCGAACCTGAAGTCACACCACGATTGATACTATCTCTCTTCATATGTCGATGTCTTTGCCCTCATCACGGAGCTCCCCCAAAACCAACAAAAACTTCAAGGACCCTTGGTTCTGTGCACGGGCGACTGGGGGCGATCTCGGTTAACGGGTTCAGAGGAGATAGAGGTCCTAGATATCTTCTCGGCGGAAGGTGAGAAACCGAGCCCTTAGCTACTTTTCTTAATTTTACTCAATAAGTACTAACTCACCAAAGCTTCTCAGCCTGCTGGAAGGATCCTCCCAAAGTCAGCCACGAGGTCCGGACTAGGATTAAGAGAGCCCAGAATTTCGCTGGCCATTGGAGGAAGATGGTCAATGACGCGGCTTTTGTGGAGTCGGGCCTTATTCGAAACGCACCCCCACAGGCCCCGGGGCAATTAAGTAGCTCCCAACTAACCGTCGAAAATATTCCTTGTGCTCAGCTCGAACTGAATGAAGTTATCTGAATCTAGAAACTGACCATGCTTTATGCCTTACATTCTGCAGGAATATCAAAACCAACCAAATTCATTGAGCGGCTCCAAGGTCTGACCAAGAGGTCCGGGCCGGGTGACCTGGGAGCTCTCGGAAGCGGCCGACCACTACAGAGGCCAAAGGAAAATCCAAACTTCCCGCTCGTCCGGTGGCCCAGCTCCCACCTTCCCCAATAAGGGCGGCACCAAGTGCAATGGTTCGACCCTCTTCTGCGTCATCCAGGTCCGCGAGAAAATGCCGCCGCATGCTCGGAGATGAGATGGTCGAACTCCAAGAGGAGGATGAGGATGGGAAGCCCTTGATCAGGAGGTCCACTGCTCGGCGGGAGAGGAGAACTGCTGACGTTCCTCCCAAAATCGGGAAGGGAGTGGTGCTGCTTGGGGTGGACAATCACAATGAGAAGGTCTGGGATGCCACTTCTCACCAAGTGTCGGTGATCAATTTGCTAGCGATGAGTGGAAAATATATCAATATTTACCGCCCCTTTAACTTAATATTTTGTTTAGTTTCTCGGGTTTGATGAACGTTTTGATATGTTTTAGTTTATTTGCAGATAAAATAATATCGGGTCTCAATGAAATCATTTAGGACGAAATATGGGTCAAATAAGGGCAATTATTGGACTTGATATTTTAATTTTCGAGATTGGAAACTTGAAAGGGCGTTTTTGACAAAGTGCAGTTTTGGAAATTCCAATTTTGCACATCTGTCGTATTTTGGGCATAACATTTTTCTCCGATATCAGATTGAGCTGATTCAAGTTCCAGATTAAAGAAGACTCAAATATGCGGGTGACCCTAAGGGGGCCATATGTACCAAACAATACACTTATTTTTGTAATAATAATGCATAATTTCTTTTTTTTTTCTATACATTTTGAATGCTCTACTTCCTGCTTCCCATACTTAGCTAAATTTCTGCTTTCAATTTACTAACTTGTTATTCTGAGTCTGAATGTGAGAAGAAATTCTGACCCCGATCAATTCGAATATGGCCATGAGGGGAATGCTCTGTCCCCTAGCTGATGACAAATGCTCTCGGTGGGACATAACCCGACCCTGAGCTGAAGAAACACTTGGCTCTGTGGGAATGTTACCTCCCCAGGCCAACCAAGATCCGAACATGAGGGAATGCTCCGTCCCCATGCCGATCATATGTACTCGGTGGGACGTAACCCGACCCCGAGATGAAGAAAAACTTGGCTTTGGGGGAATGTTACCTCCCCAGGCCAACCAAGATCCGGACATGGGGGAATGCTCCGTCCCCTTGCCGATCATATGTACTCGGTGGGATGTAACCTGACCCCGAGCTGAAGAAACACTTGGCTCTGGTGGAATGTTACCTCCATAGTGTAGACACTTGCATTTTTGCATGAAAGCGCGATGATGAGCCTCGTTTGGAGGCACTACCCGATAAGTTGCGGAAGTTGCGGGAAATGGACGTCGGAAGGGAAAATTTAAAAATAAGTACATCCTCAGATTTAAATCGTTTGTTTAGCCTCAGGTTCGCTCGATTAATCCATGTTTTAACTATTGGCCTCGGCCCAAAACCCCCCACAGCCCACACCAAGTCACACGCCTAAGCCCACGCACAACGAACCCACATGCCCAAGCCCACCAAAGAACCAATCCACACGCCCAAGGCCCACCAAATCCCATCCAAAATATTCAAAACACATTAAACACATGTCTAAATCAAATCAAATCTCATTCCTAAATTAAATAAATCACCTTTCTAATTACCAAAGATTTAAATCCAATCAAATCAAATCACCTTCCTAATTACTAAAGATTTAAATCCAATCAAATCCAATCACCTTCCAAATCAAGAATATTCCCCACCAAAATTACACAAATTTATTTCCCTAAATAATTTAATTAAACACATCCCATATTTGCATGATTTCATTCCATACCTAGAAACCCTAGCTAACCATTATAAAAAGAGACCTAAACCAACCCTAATCCTCCTTAGCTCCTAAAAAAACAAAACACCCTAGAACACACACCACACTCTCTCACTCTCGGCAAACAATAAGCCAAACAAACATCCGTCACAGGAACAACAACCATTAATCCATCAACCACCAAAAACAGCCCCCTAAATCGTAGCCTTACACCACCGAAAATAGCCCATAAACTGCAGCTTTACACCTGAAACCAGTCCCAAAATAACCCTAAAAAACAGCCTAAAATCACCAAAACTGTGAGCCAAAATCACCCTAAAACCAGTCCCATATATCACCGAAATTCACTCAGCAAACAGCAGAAAAAAATAGCTAAAAACAGCAAGGAAAAACCGAGAAAACATCAGTGAAAATAGCGAAACAGCGAAGGAAAATATTTGACCAGAAAACAAGAAAAGTTACGGAGCATTAACCCTTCCGTCGACGACGTAACGCACTTCCGAGGAGCAACTTAACAGGTAAGACCTGAGGGCACCCTTTATTACTTTTTATTTTGTAGTTTGGATGCAGCACGCTCGGTTGGACATGAAATATGTCCAACCGGGTGTGCGAGGTCCTATATCAAAGACGACCAAACTCTTGGTCACATCTTTATTTAACGTTCTGTTATTTATTTATCACACATTTATTTCATATTATTAGTTTTTTATCATTCCGCATGTTTGTATCTTCGTTTATGTGTTGTTATATGCATTATCATACTTCACGTCTATTTTCATGATTGCATTGTGTTAACGCTTGAGTGTTGTCTCTCGTGGTATATCGGATGGAAACCCAGACATAAATTCCGTAGCCGAATCCGAATGGACGGTAGTGCGGTCTATACTTGGGATACAACTCCACGTACCGCTTGGGGAAACATTCCCGCATGTGTTTATTGCATTACGGATGCCACTTTCGTCATCCCGTTTGAACGCGTTCCCGAACGCTACTCGAACGCATGTATTCTGCCTCGCCCCCGTTCGAACGCGTTTCCAAACACTACGCAAACACGGGAATTCTGGACAGGTTCCTTTATCATGTCTTAGGCATTTTTTTGTTTATTGTTCTGCTATTTTTTTCTATGTGTTGTTTCTTTATATATGTGTTGTTAATCTAATGCACATGGGCTAACTAGGTTGGATTAAAGGTCCTATATTCGAGGGAAATGCCTAAAGGCTACCTTTACCATGATGTTTTACCACGCCGGACGAAGTATACTCGATTGAATGTGAAATATGTTCAATCAGGCATACGAGGTCCCATATTATGTATTTGTTTATTCATGCATTGATAATCTAGTGCGCATGGGCTAATCATATTGGATTAAATGTCCTATATTTGAGGGAAACGCCCAAAGGCTACATTTACCATAGTTTTGCCGCGCCATTCTTCTGTTGATCTTGTCATTTACGTTTTTTTTGGTTGTTATGTTTTCATTCTTCACTTTACATTCATGTTGCATTAGTGCTTGAGTGTTGCTTTTTGTTGTATATCGGATGGAAACCCAGACATACATTCCGTAGCCGAATCTCAATGGACAATAATGTGGTCTGTACTTGGGATACAACTCCACGTACCGCTCGAGAAGCATTCACGCATGTGCATGTGTCATTTTAGATACCACTTTGGTAATCTCGTTCGAACGTGTTTCCAAACGCTACATGGATGTATATATTTTGCCTTAGTCCGTTCGAACGTGTTTCCAAATGCTACTTGCACGCGTATGTATTCCGTTTTATCATGCATCAGGTCTTATCCCGTTAGAATGCGTTTCCGAATGCTATACGAATGCGAACATTCTGTCTCATTTCCGTTCGAACGCGTTCTCAAATGCTACTCAAACGCATGCATTCGGCCTTATCCCGTTCGAACGCGTTTCCGAATACTGGACGAATGCATATACAGTGAATAGACCTCCTTTCATCATATTTCATGCATGTTTACTTCTTTGGTCATCCTGTTTGCATTATATATCTAATTATCCGCTTTTATTATTAATGTTTTTATAATTGTTATTAATTACGTTATTGCGCTTCATTGTTTAATATGTCTATGGAATTATGCATTTGTCTTCCTTTTGTTTATTTATTTACGTTTATGGGTGTGCGATGTGTGTTGATTACATTATCTTGCATGTTTAGCATAAGACCTGGTTATACTATTGCATAAATCTTTTCATTACAATTGGCATAAGTAATGGACCATTCCGAACCCAAAGGTTTGAGGTCTTCCCTTGCGAGGGGTGAGTGCGGTCTTAAATCATTTCCCAGTTCACACTGGGTGGCGACTCCATTTTTTTCTCCGGTTTAGTCCCCGCGGGCTACTCCGTACTCCCGACCGGGCCGCGAGCCTAGACAGCGTCGCCGTGCCTTTGTGGCCATGCCTACAGTCTGGCGACTCCAATGGAAATAGAGAATCGGCCCCGAAATAATGTCTTGTAATGTTTGTGATTTTTGCTTTAGTTAACCTTGTGATATTATTAGAGTTAGATAATAATTTGGTGTCTTCATTCACTCACTACCTTTTTATAGCCAAAAGGAAAAGCTGTGAAGAGATCTAGATAATCATTTACTCGAAGCTTACCTAAAGGCATACCTAAAGTGATGAACTAATTTAGAGAATCTATTTTTTATTCCTGTCACCAAGGCGATAAGAGCCTAAGAGGTAAGAGTATTTAAGAGAGCTCACTCCACCCTCCATCTGGGGAATTTTCAATAGAGGAATCCATTTGACAGTTATTCATGCATCGTGAAGTCATTTTCGCTCGAAGCGGTGAATCGTTATATGGTATCATCACTCGTTGGCACGTACCTTAGGGTATAAAAAGGGTGCGCTCACTTGGTCGTTCGAACCCTTGAGTGGGGAGATCTAGTTATGGGCAATCCTTCGCCGGTGGGAGCCTTTATCTATACTTCTATAAACCCGCATGTGAACCATAGTTATATGACCTATAGAAGCCACCATTTTCTGCTTGTGTTTGGGACCATCATCATTTGGATTCAGTTGGACTTCTTGGCATGAGATGTGAACTTGTTGGGCCATTTAAACTGGGACGAGTTTGTGTCTTATGACAATTGGGCCAAAAGCTTCTGAAATGCCAATGGGCCACTTTGTGTTTGGGCCCCCTATCATTTGAAGTTGTTTAGCCACATTATCGCAAAAGTGTAAACCTGTTGGGCCTTTTTCAACTGGGACAAGTTTACAACTCGCAATAATATGATTAAATGCTTTGAAATGAAAATGGGCCAACTTGTATGAAAACCTTGATGGGTTTAGATTTCCAAACACGATCCAAATATGCTAGAAGCATGAGTTCGATATCTACACTGACTTTCATCCAGAAAGGATAGACCTTGTTACGACATATTTGTATACTTTTAGACGCTTCTAAGTTCATCCCCATGACCACGGTTGCCGAAAGCCCAATTCATCGTTTCTAGACAATGGCATGATCTCATAATCGGCTTAGTCCATGTTGTAAATGGGTGGTCTTTGTGTTTTACCGATGGAAAGGGACAAAAGCAGCCAAGGTTCACCCCGTAGCATAGAAGAGAGCGATTTTGTGTACCTTGCATCGGTGCATAGAATAAGCCATATCTAGAACTAAAAATAGGCTTACCATGAGTGTGGGAGAAATAAGGTTGGAAGGATATATTCTACTTTATCACCTCATGTATTTTATATATTTCATGCATCACATGCATACACGTACCATGCTAACTCATAGTTTTAAAGCCGCTATACATACTCATTGGGTTAGAGAAGAAGGAAGACTCGTCAAAAGACTGTTAGCGAACATGAATGAGTCTGATAATGAGGGTTCTCGCATGGATCAGTTGGAGATTAATCTCACTAACATTACTGAGCAGTTGCAAGCTTTGACCGCCGCTGTGGCCAATATGGCAGTGCCCCATGCAGGAGGGGAAGAAGCTCTGAAAACGTCAGGCGTGAAGAGCCTCTGATCAGGATGAGTGATGAGATCCCTGTTTTTGATGATGACATGGCTAAGTATGCCATGGGAAGGGTAGCCAGGTCTTAGGCCGAGTTGCAGAAACTCAGGGATCAGGTAGAGTCAGTTAACCGCAAGATGTTGGTAAGCATGATGATTTAATAGACTACGAGGCGATGACTTTCGAGGAGCATTTGCCTTCTCAGTTCAAGATGCCCGACATAGCCAAGTTCAACGGGAACGGGGATCCGATGGTTCATATCCGACAATATGTTTCTATGATGAGTTCGGTGGGTCTGTCGAAGCGTCAGGTTCAGAAGATGTTCGGGATGTCACTTAAGGGGGCACCTGTGGTATGGTATCACGGCCTGGAGAGGAAGGTCAATGATGATTAGAGGGCATTGGCGGAGGCCTTTCTATATCAGTATGTCACGGATTTGGAGATTGACTTGTCATTTCGTGACTTAGAGAATACAAAGAAGAAGCCAGAGGATAGCTTCAAGGATTATGTAGATCGCTGGATGAGCCAGCTTTTGAAGATGCAGACTCGGCCCTCAGAGAAGGACCAGATCAAGATGATCATCAACGGCACTAAGCCCTCTATTTACGGCAAGCTGAGGAGGATGACATCTAGGATTGGTGATTTTTGATAGTTGAGAGAGACTGTTATGGATATTGAGGAGGAAGAAGCTGAGAATAAGATGTTTTATGGCCTGAATAGGAGGACCATCGGGGGGGCCTTTAGGGACCAAGCCCGCTTATGCCGAAGTTTCCGCCATCAGGAACATGTGATTTTTTAACCTTGGTAAGCCTTTGTCTAAGGTGCTTGAGAAGTTGAAAAGGCAGGGGCTCCTAAAACCCTTAGAAGCTAAACCACTTCCACACCCTCCACCACCACACCTCAATATGAACCTATATTGTCACTACCACCAGCAAAAAGCCCATGATACCGACAACTGCGCCCGCCTTAGGCATGAAATCAAATACCTCATTGACTCCCAAAAATACCCGACCCAGAAAAAGAACAACCCAACACACAGAGAAACCCCCTACCCAATTATCACTCTGTTCCACCACCCACCTACATGATTGGCTCCGGCCTACCCGAAAGCTTCGTCCTCCAAACCTTTGACCACCAAGCCTTTTCCTGGGGATTTGGGATAGTAGTAGTGAAGATGAGACGGAGCTGGGGAAGAATTTCTTGGAGAACTTCTCAAGTAGTGATGAAGATGAGGTGAAGGGGATGACACGCAGTGGGCGTTTTTACGGTGATGTAGCGGAGAAAGGCAAGGAAATGTTGGTAGAAGGCGGAGAAGTGGCAGAGAACGTGGATAATGCTGAAGGAGATGTAGTGATGCGTCAATTGAAGAAGACGCGAACTCATGTGAGAATTTGGGAGTTATTGTGTGCATCTCAAGAGCACATGTGCACCATGGTTGAGGCTTTGAGTAAGATAGTGGTACCAGAGGATGCCAACCCCGCAATGTTCATAGGGTCTGTACAGAAGGAAGCTTTGCAGGTGATAACATTTTCTGAGGAGGAACTCCCGTTGGAGGGAATAAATCACAATAGGCCACTGTTCATAAGAGCGTAAGTTAAGGGAAATATGACATCTTGTGTGATGGTGGATGATGACTCATCTATCAATGTGTGCCCTTTGAAGATTCTATCGAGGTTGGGTATGAAGGCGACATATTTGAGTCCCTCCAACATGAATATCAAGGCGTATGATGATAGTAAGCGGGGAGTAGAGGGCACCTTTGCTGCCGTAGTCAAGGTAGGTCCAATTGAGGATGAGGTTGAGTTCACGGTGCTTGATATTTTGGTCACCATCTTCTGCGAGTTCAGGGGGAAATGGTCTTTCAAGAACATAGAAACTTTTCATGTCGTAAGATAATTTTAAGGTTTCTAAACCAATCATTGTAGTTGTCCCTTTTGAGCTTATGCTCATCAATGATGGAACGAAGTGATATTTTATTTGCCATTTGAATGTTTGTGAAATATTTTAACCCACCTTTTAAGAGAGAATGTTAAAATTAGGAATATGCTTTCATTAATGTTTCATAATAACATGGGCTTTTAATATTATGAAGTTACTCCCACTCAATTGTTTTAAGATTTTAAGCAAATCGCATCAACCCCAATATGATGGATTTCTTGTGGGCAAGGATCCCATTATCATCATTTCACAGCTCCGACTAGGGCCGATCGTTATAAAATATGATAATTAGGTAGATTCCTAACCAATTTATGATATAAATCACAATTCCTTGATCATTGGGTTGGGCAATCAAACATGTCATAGCTTATGCTAGTCCTTGTGGACACCCAATCTTTGCCACTAAGTTATAAGACCACGCCTAAGGGTCGCTGCGTCTTATAACTCAGAAAAGTCAAACCATTATCAATAGTACGATTTAGGGACAAATTGGTATTGGTCAGTCTAGTAAAGCCTAGTCCTGCCAATACGGTTTAAGCCTTTTGGGTCTATACTTCATAATGGGAGGAAAATTTTAGACTTAAATTATTATTGAGGATTTTAGCAAGTTTAAGTGAATAACTGTCAAATGGATTCCTCCATTGAAAATTCCCCAGAGGGAGGGTGGAGCGAACTCTCTTAAATACCCTTACCTCTTAGGCTCTTATTGCCTTGGTGACAGGAATAAATAATAGATCCGCCAAATTAGTCCAACACTTTAAATATGCTTTAAGGTAAGCTTTGAGTAAATGATTATCTAGATGTCTTCACAGTTTATCCTTTTGGCTATAAAAAGGTAGTGAGTGAAGGAAGACACCAAATCATTATCTAACTCTAGTAATACCTTTGGTTAAATTAACTTTAGTTTGGAAATTTTTAATATGTTGGAATTATTTTAGGCATTAAATAACTTTGATTAATATTTAATTATTATATTGCATTTTATTTTATTCAAATAAATTTACTATTCAAATTTTTCTGCAGATGCGTGAACTTTAAATTAAGTTTCGGGTGTTAGCTTTCCAACGAGCTTTTAAACACCCAATTTCGAGTTCAAACGAGTGAGAACTAATCAAAACAAAAACGGTGCATTGATACCACTGTTGGGAAGCGACCGCGAGTGCGCAGCGGAAAATCAAAATTATTATGCCGCTTTCCCTTTGCCCAAGACCCATTTGTTTTGATTATTCTACAAGCCTAGGCATGTTACTATATATCCTAAGCATAAAACCCATAAAACATGCAAAGAACATAAACCTAAACATGCTAACTATTATAAGAACTCTAAATAAAATAAAGAAAGAAAAAGACTTACTTGAACTGTAGACTCCTATAGTCCTCCCTCCAATCTACAAGCTTTTCTCGAACTCAGCAAGCTCTTCCACATTCCAAAGAGCCACCTAAGTGTGTGGCCTCCAAAGATGCACACACCAAAGCCAAAAATCAACGGCAAGACTACGCCTTGAGTGTATGGGTATTTTGCCCTTGGTGCTAACCTAGGCAAATACCTCAAAACTATTAACTCAAGGTTCCCCTAGTCAATTAGACTAAAGGATCCTCAAAATCAATGGATTCCTCTTAAACTTTACAGTTGCTCACTTATATAAACCCAAGATATGAAAGGTTTGGTGTAAAAATTTGTGAAGAATTCTTTGGGTTTATATAGTGCTCCAAAGACAACAAAATTAATTAAGAATCCGATGTGGGATAAAAGCTAATTTAATCTTAGCCATTGGATCTTAATTTAGTGGTTTAATGAGATTATAAAACCCTAATAAGAGTTTGGGCCGAATTGGAATTCAAAACAAATAAATTTTTTTTTACTATTCACATGAATAGTAATTTTTTTATTCAAATTCCCAAAGTGTCTCTATCGTCATTCACCAATCTCTAAGCCACTATGAAACCTCATAAATGATCTGTTCAATAATTAAACACATTGAACCATTTATGAACAATTCCTACAGCAATCATATATCCTGTTATATTTGTACTGTGCACTGTTAACCAATGATTTCGACTTTGTTGTGTGTGACTTTTTGGGTTCCCCTCAAA
The DNA here is from genome assembly GCA_019454045.1 of Zanthoxylum bungeanum. NCBI lineage: Eukaryota > Viridiplantae > Streptophyta > Magnoliopsida > Sapindales > Rutaceae > Zanthoxylum > Zanthoxylum bungeanum. The sequence goes on along the minus strand of SKCR01038720.1, from coordinate 156,503 downwards.
TTGGACATGAAATGAATCGTGATAATTTAATCGAACATAAATTATCCTCCGATCAGATGGTCGTTCGATTTCAATGACCAAGGTTGACATCTAGCAACATGCCAATGCCCCCAAATGAGGAGGAAAGATATATATACCCATTTTGTATGCGATTTACATATGATACTGTCCCTCGCCTCACTGTATCCCCACCTATTGACCTAGGGTACGGAAAGTGTCTATCCATATGGTCAAAGGTATGATGTTGATAGTGTCATGAATCGTGTTAACCCAAGAATCTCACATGATTCTTCCGCTGTGGCCATAGTCTCAAGCAGTGATCACACATATCAACCCGCGAACTGGAATACTACTCTTATAAGAAAATATTATCTGAGAGAGTGGTGATTCTCTGTTGTATCTTTACAAACTTCATGTGTTTCAACAAATGACCCAATCATACCCTTATGACCGGATCTTTTGAACCAGGGAAGGAGAATGTCAAAGTTATTTGATCCACACATAAGATTGTAAAGACCTCAAGTTAAAGGACTAGTCATATAATCGATTAATGAAAGTTCTCACAGACACATGAGATAAACACTCCATATGAAAACTTTCGGTGGTCAGTTCGATGGACACGAGTAACTCGTGCATCCATGTGATACACCAAGTGGATGGATCTCCGCCAGTAGCCTATGAGATCGGCTACCCCACTTAAGGGCGGATCATATCATCATGCTAGTCTCTCCGCTTTGTGAACACCCAGATTATTCACAAAACTATGACTAGGAACATTTAAGAGTAATGATTCTCATAGGCATGGAAGCCATCGTCTTATTACTCCAAGGGCTTTATTACAGTGTTGATGATTAATATAATTTATGTAAGACACGTATAATAAAGATTGCCATTTTATTAATTAATGAAAATATTACAAATACATGTACATATAGCCCATCCACAAGTTGGGTATAGGGCATATCCCTAACATGCCTCTCGCGGAATATCGGATGGAAACCCAGACATAAATTTCGTAGCCAAATCCGAATGGACGGTAGTGCGGTCTGTACTTGGGATACAACTCCACGTACCACTTGAAAAATGCTCGCGCACACGTTTATGTCATTTTAGATACAACTTTTGTAATCTCGTTTGAACGCGTTCTCAAACGCTACATGAACGCATGCATTCTGCCTCATTTCTGTTCGAACACATTTCCGAACGCTATATGAATGCATGCATTCTGTTTACAGTTCGAACGCGTTTCCAAACGCTACTCAAACGCATGCATTCTGTTTACCGTTCGAACGCGTTTTTAAACGCTACACGAACACATGCATTCTCTTTACTGTTCGAATGCGTTTCTGAACGCTACATGAACATGGTTGCAGTGAATCGACTTTCCTCATATTTTATGCATGTTTGCTTCTTTGGTCATTTCTTTTGCATTACATACTTAATCATCTCATTTTATTGTTGACGCTTTTTACCATTATTATTATTTATATTTTCACATTTCTTTATTTGATATGTTTATGGAATTATGCGCTCATTTTTTTTTATTTACTTTTATGGGTGTGCAAACTTGGGTGTTGATTAAATTATCTTGCAAGTGTTTCAAAAGACTTGGTTATACTATTGCATAAATCCTTTCATTACAATTGGCATAAGTAAGGGACCATTCCGAACCCAACGGTTTGAGGTCTTCCCTTGCGAGGGGTGAGTGCGGCCTAAAATCATTTCCTAGTTCACACTGGGTGGCGAATCCTTTATTCTCCGGTTTAGTCCCCCGCGGGCTATTCCGTACTCCCGATCTGGCAATGAGCCCGGACAGCGTCGCACACCTCTGTACCATGTCTACAGTCTGGCGACTCCACTGGGGATAGACAATTGGCCTCAAAATAATGTCTTGTAATGTTTGTGATTTTTGCTTTAGTTAACCTTGTCTCATATATTTTGCATACCCTTTCTTACCTTGATGGCATCATGTATCGTGAAGTCATTTTCGTTTGAAGTGGCGAATCGTTATATGGTATCATCACTCGTTGGCACGTACCTTAGGGTATAAAAAAGGTGTGCTCAGTTGGTCGCTCAAACCCTTGAGTGAGGAGACCTAGTTGTGGGCAACCCTTCGCCAGCGGGAGCCTTTATCTATACTTCTATGAACCCGCATGTGAACCATAGTTGTATGACCTATAGAAGCCACCCTTTTATACTTGTGTTTGGTACCATCATCATTTGGATCCAGTTGGACTTCTCATCATAAGATACGAACTTGTTGGGCCATTTAAACTGGGACGAGTTTATGTCTTATGACGATTGGGCCGAAAGCTTCCAAAATGCCGATGGGCCACTTTGTGTTTGGGCCCCCTATCATTTGAAGTTGTTTAGCCACGTTATCGCAAAAGTGTAAACATGTTGGGCCTTTTTCAACTGGGACAAGTTTGCACCTCGCAATAATCTGATTGAATGCTTTGAAATGATAATGGGCCAACTTGTATAAAAACCTTGATGGGCTTAGAAAATCCAATCATAATCCAAATATACTAGAAGCATGAGTCCGATATCCACGCTGGCTTTCATCCAGGAAGGATACGCCTTGTTACGGCATATTTGCACACATTTGGATGCTTATAAGTTCATCCTCATGACCACGGTTGTCGAGAGCCCAATTCGTCATTTCTAGACAATGACACGATCCCATAATATGCTTAGCCAATGTTGTAAATGGGCGGCCTTTGTCTTTTACCGTTAGAAAGAGACCGAGGCGACCAAGGTTCACCCCGTAGCATAGGAGAGAGTGATTTTGTGTACCTTGTATCAGTGCATAGAATAAGCCTTATCTAGAACCAAAAATAAGCTTACCCCGAGTGTGGGAGAAATAAGGTTGGAAGGATATATTAAGTTTGATCACCTCATGCATCTTATATATCTCATGCATCGCACGTATATATGTACCATGCTAACTCATAGTTTTAAAGCCGCCATAGATACATGTTGGGTTAGAGAAGAAGGAAGACTCGTCAAAAAATAGTTAGCGAACATGAGTGAGTCAGATAACGAGGGTTCTCGCATGGATCAGCTGAAGACTAACCTCACTAAGATTACCGAGCAGTTGCAAGCTTTGACCACTGCTGTGGCCAATATGGCATTACCCCGAGCAGGAGGGGCAGGAAACCCTGAGAATGTCAGGCGTGAAGAGCCTCCGAACAGGATGAGTGATGAGATCCTTGTCTTTGATGATGACATGGCTGAGTATGCCGTAGGAAGGGTAGCCGGGTCTCATGTAGAATTGCAGAAACTCAGGGATCAGGTAGAGTCAGTTACCCACAAGATGAGGGGTAAGCATGAGGATTTACTAAGCTACAAGGCGATGACTTTCGAGAAGCAGCTGCCTTCTCTGTTCAAGATGCTCGACATAGCCAAGTTCAATGGGAATGGGGATCCGAGGGTCCATCTTCGACAGTATGTTTCTGTAATAAGTTCTGTGGGTCTATCGAAGCGTCATGTTCAGAAGATGTTCAGGATGTCACTTGAGGGGGCACCCGTGGTGTGGTATCACGGCCTGGAGAGAAAGGTCAATGATGATTGAAGGGCATTGGCGGAGGCCTTTCTAAATCAGTATGTCACGGATATGGAGATCGACTTGTCGCTTTGCGACTTGGAGAATACTAAACAGAAGCCAGAGGAGAGCTTCAAGGATTATGTAGATCGCTGGAGGAGACAGCTTCTGAAGATACATACTCAGCCCTCGGAGAATGACCAGATCAAGATGATCATCAAGGGTACTAAGCCCTCTATTTTACGGCAAGCTGAGATGGATGACCTCTATGATTAGCGATTTTCGAAAATTGAGGGAGACTATTATGGATATTGAGGAGGAAGAAGCTGAGAATAGAAAGTTTTATGGCCTGAATAGGAGGATCATTGGGGGACCTTCGGGAACCAGGCACATTTCTGCTGAAATTACCGCCATCAGAAACAGGCGATTTTCTAACTTGGTAAGCCTTTTTCTTAGGTGCTTGAGAAGTTGAAGAGACATGGACTCCTAAAACCCTTTGAACCTAGACCATTTCCCAACCCTCCACCACCACACCTCAATATAAACCTATATTGCCATTACCACCAGCAAAAAGGCCATGACACCGACAACTGCGCACGCCTAAGGCATGAAATCCAAGACCTCATCGACTCCCACAAAATACCCGGCCCAGAAAAAGAACAACCCAACACAAAGAGAAACCCCCTACCCAACTATCACTCTGTTCCACCACCCACGTACATGATTAACTCTGGCCTACCCGAAAGCCTTGTCCTCCAAGCCTTTGACCGCCAAGCCTTTGCCTATGGATATGGGATATCAGTAGTGAGGAGGAAACGGAGCAGAGGAAGAATTTATGGGAGAACTTCTCAAGTAGTGATTAGGAGGAGGTGAAGAGGATCACACGCAGTTGCCATTTTTACAGTGATGTAGCGGAGAAAGATAAGGAAGTGTTGGCAGAAGGCAGATGTAGGCACTGCATTTTTGCATGTAAGTCCCTATGATGAGTCTCATTTAGAGGCACTACCTTTTAAGTCGCGGAAGTCGCGGGAAACGGACGTCGGAGGGGAAGAGTCAAGAATTGACACATTGTTGGAATTAATTCGTTTGTTTATGCTTCGGGTTTGCTTGTTGGACTTCCGTTTTAAAGCACTCTAGCCCAAAAACCCCCTCAAGCCACACACCTAGCCCACACACACCAAGCCCACCTCCAAAGCCAAGCCACATGCCCACACCAAGCCCATTCACGCCAAAGCCCACTTGAAACACATCCGAATTAATAAAATGCATATTTAACACATGGGGAATTAAATAAAATCTAAAAATCATATACCAAATTAAAATACATATCAAATAAAATCATGTCTAATTAAAATCAATCAAGTATATTATATTCCTAACTAAACAAATCTCATGCCTAAACAAAACAAATTAAATATATCATATTCCTAATCTAGCCAAGACATGTCCCCCAATCAAATATTAGACTTTCATTGTAAGACACTAATTGATTCCTTACTTTTCAAACAAGGAGAAGCCCTAGCCTTTGTCTATAAAAGAAACCAAATTCCAACACTTCCCCCCTTCTCTCATTCACGCATACACAACAAAAAAAGCCCTAGCATTCACGCCAACCACAAGTAAGAAGCAACAAAGAAAATTCTCTCCTCCCCCCTCCCTCCATTGCCGAGACACTCACCCCCACCAAGCCCCTCCATTGCCGAAATTTAACCCCTGAACTGCACCCCTTTAAGCCACAAATCACAGCCCCTGCAGTGAAAAAAAACTGTCCCAAAACATTCCCCCATTAATCCACGTTACAGCCCCTCCATTATACTACCCACTTCACGCCTAAATCCCCCTCTAAACACCGAAACTGCAACCCCAAATCTGTCATATAAACACTAAAAAACTGCACTGTTTCACGCCCTAAATTATCCCCTATACCACCGAAAAACTACACTATTGTACACCTTATAACCACTGAAAAATCACCTCCAAACAGCCCCTAAATCACCTAAAACAGTGAACAAAAACTACACTTTAAAACCCCTAAAACAGTAAACAAAAACTGCATTTTAAAACCCCTAAAACAGTGAACAAAAACTGCACTTTAAACCTTTAAAAATAGCCTCTAATACAGCAAAAACAATGACTAAAAAACAGCAGTAAAACATCAGTAAAACAGCAGCAAAATGGAGTGAAAACAGTAACTTGAGCAGCAAAACAGTGAGGAAAGATGTGAACCAATGAACCAGAAAAGTTGCGGAGTTTTAGCCCTTCTGACCACCGTGTAACGAAAGTCCGAGAGTCGACGTAAAAAAGTTAGACCCGAGGGCACTTTCGTATTTATCTTTATTCATCTTTTAGTTGTTTTATTTATTTATTTCGCATGAGAGTCGTTTGGGGATGCATGTTGTGGCTTTGAATGGATGGGAAAATATGTCGTCTCTTGTGGTATATAGGATGGAAACCCAGACATAAATTCCGTAGTCGAATCCGAATGGACGGTAGTGCGGTCTGTACTTGGGAGACAACTCCACGTACCACTTGAGCTAACAGCACCTATTTCGCTTTACTGTATCGTGTTTGTTTATTATCCGCATTTTATATTCCGCCATTTAATTTCCGTATGTTATATGCTTGTGTGTTGAGGATATGATGCGCATGGGCTTAGTATGTTGGTCTAAATGTCCTCTATTTGAGGGAAGAAAACACTAAAAGACTACCTTTACGACGATACTTCGTCGCGCTCTTTTATTATTCTGTCGTTTACTTTGTGTATGTTATTTATTTATGTAATTATAATATAGTGCGCATGGGCTTATTATGTTGGTCTAAAGGTCATCTATTTGAGAGAAGCAAAAGTCTAAAAGACTACATATTTGATGAAGTATGTTCTGTTGAATGTGAGATATGTTCAATCGGACATACGAAGTTCCATATAGTTGTCTTTATTTTGTATGCATTGTAATGTAATGCGCATGGGATTATCAAGTTGGATTAAAGGTCCTCCATTTCGAGGGATTAAAAGCCTAAGGGCTACCTTTGCCACGACGTTTTGCCACGCCTTTTATTTCGTTATTTTCTTTTGTATGTCATCTTCTTACAAAATCATGCATCATATTGCATCGCGCATGGGCTTATCAAGTTGGATTAAAGGTCCTCCATTTCGAGGGATTAAAAGCCTAAGGGCTACATTTGCCACGACGTTTTGCCACGCCTTTTATTTCGTTATTTTCTTTTGTATGTCATCTTCTTGCAGAATCATGCATCATATTGCATCGCGCATGGGATTATCAAGTTGGATTAAAGGTCCTCCATTTCGAGGGATTAAAAGCCTAAGGGCTACCTCTGCCACGACGTTTTACCGCGCCTTTTATTTCGTTATTTTCTTTTTGTATATCATCTTCTTGCATAATCATGCATCATATTGCATCGCGCATGGGCTTATCAAGTTGGATTAAAGGTCCTCCATTTTGAGGGACTAAAAGCCTAAGGGCTACCTTTGCCACGACGTTTTGCCGCGCCTTTTATTTCATTATTTGCTTTTTGTATGTCATTTTCTTGCATAATCATGCAACATTTTGCATCTCACCATGGCATGTTTATTTTAACGTATGATTGCCTCTCTAGTTATCTTTTTACATTATGTGCCTAATTGTCTCTCTTTAATATGCATGCTTGTATAATTATTGCTTGTTTGCGCTTCCATGATTATCAATGCAATGTGTTTGCGAAATTATGCGCTTGCCATTATTCTGATTCAATTTTATGCATGCTTGTATGATTATTGTTTGCTTGCGTTTCCATATCCTTGAATATAATGTGCTTATGAATTTGCATGCTTGCCATATTTCAATTTACCTTTATGCATGAAAATTTGGACATAGGTTATATGCAAATAGGTTGTATGCAAATTCGGACATAGGTTATATGAAAACTTAGATATGAGCCTTGTACTTATGCATGCAAAATAGAATACCCTTGGGAATGTATGTTGCTAGATTCGATTAAATTATTGCACAAATCACATAATTACAAGTGGCATAAGTAATGGACCATTCTGAACCCAATGGTTTGAAGTCTACCCTTGCGAGGGGTGAGTGTGACCTTAAATCTTTGTACCGGTTCACATCGGGTGGCGACTCTATTATTCTCTGGTTTAGTCCCTCGCGGGCTACTCCATACTCCCAACTAGGCCGCGAGCCTGGAACAGCATGCGTCGCCCAGTTTCTATGTCCTACAGCCTGGCGACTCCACTGGGGATAGAGAATCGGCCCCGAGATAATGTCTTGTAATGTTTTTGATTTATGCTTTAATTAACCGTGTTTACTGTGGGTTGAAAGGGGTTTAATCAAAGGCACTTTTTGAGCTAGGTAATGGTTTGGTGTCTTCCTTCATTCACTACCTTTCTTTAAGGAAAAGCTGTGAAGGCACCTAGATAATCATTTACTTGTAGCCTATTGTGATGGACTAATTTGGAGGACTTGTTGTTTATTCCTGTCATCAAACGATAAGAGCCTAAGAGGCTTGGGTTTTTAAGAGAGTTCGCTCTGCCCTCCCTCTGGGGAATCTACAATGGGAAATCCATTTGACAGTCAGTCACACACCATAACTCATTAGCACGTACCGTAAGGTATAAAAAAGGTGCGCTCACTTGGTCGCTCGAACCCTTCAGTGGGGAGACCTAATTGTGGGCAATCCTTCGCCAGCGAGAGTCTTTGTCTATACTCCCGCAAACCCACACATAGACCGGAGTTGTATGACCTATAGCAACTATTTCCTTGTGCTTGTGGAACATCCTCATTTGGATGCAGTTGGACTTCTTGTCAGAAATGCGAACTTGTTGGGCCATTTAAACTGGGACGAATTTGTATCCTATGACAATTGGGCCAAAAGTTTCTATAATGACGATGGGCCATCCTATGTTTGGGCCCCTTATCATTTGAAGTTGTTTAACCATGTTATCGCAAAGGTGTAAACCTGTTGGGCCTTTTCAACTGGGACAAGTTTACACTGCACAATAACAGGATTGAATACTTTAAAATGATAATGGGCCGATTTATATGTTCCATGCATCATATATATTTCATAAATCTCATGCATACACGCATCATGCTAACCCTTTGTGTCTAAAAGCCATCATAGATACCCGTAGGGTTGGGGGAGAAGGGAGACATGCCGGAAGACCATCAGCCAACATGAGTGAGTCAGTCAACGAGGGATCCTATCTAGATCAATTAGAGACCAAAGTAACCGAAATTATTGAGATATTGCAAGTTCTGACTAATGTTGTGGCCAGTTTGGCCGAACCCCTTATAGCCAATAACAGAAAGATGTGCAACCAGAATGGAAAGACCATTGGGAAACCTTCAAAGACCAAGACCACTCCCTCTGAGGTTGCCCCTATCAGAAACAGATGATTCTCCAATCTTGGTAGACCTTTTTCAGAGGTATTTGAAGAGCTGAGGAGGCAAGGACTCCTAAATCCCTTAGAGCCAAGACCACTTCCAAACCCTGTGCCAGACTACCTTAACCTGAACCTTTACTGTTACTTCCACGAGCAAAGAGGCCATGATACTGACAGCTGTTCCCACCTCCGGTATGAAATTCAGGACCTCATTGATGCCCACAAAATACCCAATCCTGAAAAAGAACAGCCTAGCACACACACCAACCCTCTACCAAATTATCACTCTGTTCCCCCACCCACTTACATGATCAACTCCGGCCTTCCCGAAAGCTTTGGCCTCCAAACTCTCAACCACCTAGTTTCTTCCATGAGGATAGAGGATGACAGCAGTGAAGAACCATAGGCCGAAGAAGAAGAAAATGTTGCAAATAATGATACTATTCTTTCTGGTTTATTTTCTGCATTTTTAATAAAGACATTCATTTCGCCTACTTGCCTGAGTCATTTCCTTTCAACCTGCATGACATGAGTATATTTGACAAAAGCATTCAACCCTGATACCATGATATTCAACGACACTCATAACACGGGAGATTCCCGAAAGAAGCAAACAGAAAAGACAGAATAACCGTTCAGTAATGGGAAATGGGGCAGTGAGGCTATCAGACTTGGAAGGAAATGAGTTCACCGAGCCGATCAATGTGGATAGATTGAAGCAGTACTTTGCCAGAGGAAGAGAAGACCGAGCAGTCACCGATGGAATTGGCAGAAGACCTAACCCAACGAGATAGGAAACTCATTCATGCATGCATGCATACACGTAACGTATTTTTCATTCTATTTGTGTTTGTTTTGTTTTGTATTCATAGGTTTCAAAGAAGAAAAATAGAAAATGGCAAAGACAAGCCAATCAGAAGCAGTGACAGTACGGTATCAGTTTTGGGTAGGAATCCTTGGGTTGAGGCCCATAAGAGTATGAATTTTGGGGATGGATCTCAGGGGGTGAAGCCCATATTATCAGCAGTAGAAAGGAAGAATTCCGTGGAGTGAGTGAGTGAAAAGAGAGAGAGAGAGAGAGAGAGAGAGAGAGAGAGAGAGAGAGAGAAGTCTTTGATAGTTAAGCATATGTCCGGTGATGACATTGTTTGCCGTAGGGAGAAACCTTAGAAATGATAAGTGTGAGATGTGCTCTCATCCGGTATTCTGAATGGATTGATCTCGGCTAGACTAATGAGCACTTGATTACGGGATCTCAACAGTAGAAGCCTGAGTGGTTGGCAAGATGACTAGTTGAAGAAATGGTGGATCAGTGAATGACCGTTTGCCTGAATGTCCATCCTGGTTTACTTATGCTATGATATATGATATGGTTGGAAACAAAGAAAAGTCTCTGCAATGCAAATAAAAGAAAAAATAGACCGCCTATAACCGATAAGCGTGAAGCTACCCATGGGCGAGTATTAGGACCCCCATGAGGAGAAATGCTACCTCAAAGGGTAGGTGTGTCAGAGAAAGAAAAAAGAAAAAAAAAGAGAAAAAGAAAGAAAAAGAAAAAATTAAAAGAAAGAGAAAAGAGAAAAAGAAGAAGAAGATCATGTCATGTTGAGTATGACGAAGTAATCACAGAGTGTGGTCAAGACATCTAGGTTGGTTAGACCCACTGATCCGATTCTCCGAGACAAAATCTTCAAGTTGGTTTACTTAAGGATGAAGCTGTGAAAGAGCCTTGGCACACACACACTAGGAGTCTAGTTCAGATCACCTATTCAGACGATCAGAGTTAAGTGCATCGAGTACTTTGAAGGTTCTCAGGTTTCGACGCGAAGCATTTGTTGAGGACGAAAATATGTCTAACTATCAGGATTATCTCATAGGAAGCAGTATAATATGTTGAGAGAAATTATCACATCATCAATATCAGTTTTGGGGATGAGTCCCGGGGGCGAGGCCCATATCATTATCAGTATTAGTCTTGCCAGGTATGACACTCTAGGGGTGAGGCCCACATCATTATCAGTATTAGTCTTGCCGGGTATGGCACTCTGGGGGCGAGTCCCAAATCATTAACAGTATCAGTCTTGCCAGGTATGGCACTCTGAGGGCGAGGCCCACATCATTATCAGTATTAGTCTTGCAGTGTATGGCACTATGGGGGCGAGGCCCACATCATTACTAGTATCAGTTCTGCAGTTACGGCACTCCGGGTATGGAGATATTACAGCGACGCCTTGGGTATGAGGTTTAGCACGCCAGGTACGGCACTCCGGGTATAGAGATATTACATCGACGCCTTGGGTATGAGGTTTAGCATGCCAGGTACGACACTCCGGGTATGGAGATAATACAACGACGCCTTGGGTATGAGGTTTAGCACGCCAGATATGGCACTCCGGGTATGAAGATATTACAGCGACGCCTTGGGTATGAGGTTTAGCACGCCAGGTACGACACTCCGGGTATGGAGACATCATTGCGACACTCTAGGTACGGAGACGCAACCGCGACACCTCGGGTATGAGGTTTAGCATGCCAGGTACGACACAACATCAACTCAACTCAACACATGGCAAGTCAAGTGGAAGCTGGCGAGCCAGATAAGTAAAAATGCATTGCACGTACTTTGATAGGATTGTCATTGTCACACACTGTACAAGTCCCATCAAAGTGGGGGTGACTGTTGGCACTGTATTTTTGCATGTAAGTCCCTATGATGAGTCTCATTTAGAGGAACTACCTTTCAAGTCACGGAAGTCGCGGGAAACGAACGTCGGAAGGGAAGAGTCAAGAATTGACACATTGTTGGAATTAATTCATTTGTTTATGCTTCGGGTTTGCTTGTTGGACTTCCGTTTTAAAGCATTTTAGCCCAAAAACCCCCCGCAAGCCACACAACTAGCCCACACACACCAAACCCACCTCCAAAGCCAAGCAACACACCCACACCAAGCCCATTCACGCCCAAGACGACTTGAAACACATCCAAATTAATAAAATGCATATTTAACACATGGGGAATTAAATAAAATCTAAAAATCATATACCAAATTAAAATAAATATCAAATAAAATCATGCCTAATTAAAATCAATCAAGTATATTATATTCCTAATTAAACAAATCTCATGTCTAAACAAAACAAATTAAATATATCATATTCCTAATCTAGCCAAGACATGTCCCCCAATCAAATATTAGACTTTCCTTGTAAGACACTAATTGATTTCTTCCTTTTCAAACAAGGAGAAGCCCTAGCCTTTGTCTATAAAAGAAACCAAATTCCAACACTTCCCCCTCTCTCATTCACGCATACATAAAAAAAAGCCCTAGCATTCACGCCAACCACAAGTAAGAAGCAACAAAGAAAATTCTATCCTCCCCACTCCCTCCATTGCCGAGACACTCACCCCCTCCAAGCCCCTCCATTACCGAAATTTAACCCCTGAACTGTACCCTTTTAAGCCACAAATCACAGCCCCTGTAGTGACCAAAAACTGTCCCAAAACATTCCCCCATTAATCCACGTTACAGCCCCTCCATTACACTACCCACTTCGCGCCTAAATCCCCCTTTAAACACCGAAAATACAGCCCAAAATCTGTCCCATAAACACTGAAAAACTGCACTGTTTCACGTCCAAAATTGTCCCCTATACCACCGAAAAACTGCACTATTTTACACCTTATAACCACTGAAAAATCACCTCCAAACAGGCCCTAAATCACCTAAATCAGTGAACAAAAACTGCACTTCAAAACCCCTAAAACAGTAAACAAAATTGCACTTTAAAACCCCTAAATCAATGAACAAAAACAATACTTTAAACCTTTAAAAACAGCCTCTAATACAGCAAAAACAATGACTAAAAAACAATAGTAAAACAGTAGCAAAACAGCAGCAAAAAGGAGTGAATATAGTAGCTTGAGCAGCAAAACAACGAGGAAAGACGTGAACCAGTGAACCAGAAACGTTGCGCAGTTTTATCCCTTCCAACCACCGTGTAACGCACGTACGAGAGTCGACATAAAAGGTTAGACCTGAGGGCACTTTTCGTATTTATCTTTATTCATCTTTTAGTTGTTTTATTTATTTATTTCGCATGAGAGTCGTTTGGGGATGCATGTTGTGGCTTTGAATGGATGGGAAAATGTGTCACCTCTTGTGGTATATAGGATGGAAACCCAGACGTAAATTCCGTAGCTGAATCTGAATGGACGGTAGTGCGGTCTGTACTTGGGAGACAACTCCACGTACCACTTGAGCTAACGACACCTATTTCACTTTATTGTATCGTGTTTGTTTATTATCCGCATTTTATATTCCGTCATTTAATTTACGTATGTTATATGCTTGTGTGTTGATGATATGATGCGCATGGGATTAGTATGTTGGTCTAAAGGTCATCTATTTGAGGGAAGAAAAGTCTAAAAGACTACCTTTACGACGATACTTCGTCGCGCTCTTTTATTATTCTACCGTTTACTTTGTGTATGTTATTTATTTATGTAATGATAATATACTGCGGATGGGCTTAGTATGTTGCTCTAAAGGTCCTCTATTTGAGAGAAGCAAAAGTCTAAAAGACTACCTTTACGACAGTACTTTGCCGTGCCGGACTTGTCTTTATTTTGTATGCATTGTAATGTAATGCGCATGGGCTTATCAAGTTGGATTAAAGGTCCTCCATTTCGAGGGATTAAAAGCCTAAGGGCTACATTTGCCACGACGTTTTGCCGATCCTTTTATTTCATTATTTTCTTTTGTATGTCATCTTCTTGCATAATCATGCATCATATTACATCGCGCATGGGCTTATCAAGTTGGATTAAAGGTCCTCTATTTCGAGGGATTAAAAGCCTAAGGGCTACCTTTGCCACGACGTTTTGCCATGCCTTTTATTTTGTTATTTGCTTTTTGTATGTCATCTTCTTGCATAATCATGCATCATTTTGCATCGCACCATGGCATGTTTATTTTAACATATGATTGCCTCTCTAGTTATCTTTTTACATTATGCGCTTAATTGCCTCTCTTTAATATGCATGCTTGTATAATTATTGCTTGTTTGCGCTTCCATGATTATCAATGCAATGTGTTTGTGAAATTATACGCTTGCCATTATTCTGATTCAATTTTATGCATGCTTGTATGATTATTGTTTGCTTGCGTTTCCGTATCCATGAATATAATGTGCTTATGAATTTGCATGCTTGCCGTATTTCAATTTACCTTTATGCATGTAAATTTGGACATAGGTTATATGCAAATAGGTTGTATGCAAATTCGGACATAGGTTATATGTAAACTTAAATATGAGCCTTGTACTTATGCATGTGAAATAGAATACCCTTGGGAATGTATGTTGCTAGATTCGATTAAATTACTGCACAAATCACATCATTACAAGTGGCATAGTAAGGGACCATTCCGAACCCAATTGTTTGAGGTCTTCCCTTGCGAGGGGTGAGTGCGGCCTTAAATCTTTGTCCCAGTTCACACCGGATGGCGACTCCATTATTCTCCGATTTAGTCCCCTGTGGGCTACTCCGTACTCCCAACTAGGCCGCGAGCCTAGAACAGCATGCGTCACTCAGTTTCTGTGTCCTACAGCAGAGAAGTGGCAGAGAATGCGGGTAATGCTGAGGGAGATATAGTGCTGCGTCAGTTGAAGAAGACGCGGGCACATGTGAGCATTTGGGAGTTATTGTGTGCATCTCAGGAGCACAGGCGCGCCATGGTGGAGGTTTTGAGGAAGATAGTGGTACCGGAGGATGCCAACCCCATAATGTTCGTAGGGTCGGTACAGACAGAAACTTTGTAGGTGATAACATTTTCTGAGGAGGAACTCCCATTCGAGGGAAGAGATCATAATAGGCCAATGTTCATAAGAGCGGAAGTGAAGGGAAAAATGACATCTTGTGTGATGGTGGATGATGGTTCATCTATCAATGTGTGCCCTTTGAAGATTCTGTCGAGGTTGGATATGAAGGCGACATATTTTAGTCCTTCCAACATGACTATCAAGGCGTATGATGATAGTAAGCGGGGAGTAGAGGGTAATTTTGCTGCGGTAGTCAAAATGGGCCTAATTGAGGATGAGGTTGAGTTCACGGTGCTTGATATCCCGGCCATTTTCGCTTTGCTATTGGGGAGGCCATGGTTTCATAAGCTCGGGGGCGTGCCCTCCACTTTGCACCAGGTCATTATGTTTTCGTATAGAGGGGAGATCGTCACCATTAGAGCTGAGGTAGACAATGTTGTGGTCGCCTTGGAGATACAACCTTTCACAAGGTTCCAAGTGGCGGCAAACTTCGAGGAGTGGGTGGATCCTAATATGGCTAGGATCATGGAGAAGATGATGTTCGAGCCGGGCACGAGTTCGAGCGTTAGAGGAGCACTACTAGACTTCAAGGGGCAGACCACCAAAAGAGGATTTGGATACAAATCCGACGAGGACAAGCTGAACACTAAGAAGAAAGGGTTGAAGCTGACAGAATACTTCGTGAAAGCTACGGGGTATCAAGGAGAGCCTAAACCAGTGGAAGTCAATGGGATCATGGTACCAGGATTTGAGATCTTCCAGGACGTGATGGACAATGAGCCGCGGACAGAAGAAGTTGCATAGGAGGAAGACAAGTGGGAAGAGGAGCTGATGTAGCTAGAGAGTCTGATGCTCGATGAGAGCAAGGCGACTGAATGAGACAATGATGCGGATGACGAAGACGTTTATTTTCCTGATTTGTTTGATTGTAATCCTGCATTCGTTAATAATAAAGACATTCATTTCGCTTACTTGCTTGAGTCTCTTCCTCCTAACTTGCATCGTAACATGTGTGACATGATCATATTTGACATTAACTCCACCAAAACAAACGTATTTAACCTTGGTACGCCTGAAAGCCCCAAGGAAATTATAATTACGAGTGAGGTCACCTCTGAGGAGCGGAAAGAATTAGAGGGAATGTTAATCAAATATGCTAATATATTTGCTTGGTCCTACGAGGACATGCCATGAGTAGATAGAAGTATCGCCCAACACGCAATACCGACTTATCCGAACATAATACCAGTAAAGCAGAAGCTCCGAAGGATGAGACTTGAGTGGGCCGAAAAGGTTAGAGAATAAGTCAAGAAGCAGATAGACGTGGGATTTCTAGAAGTAGTGAAGTACCCCGAGTGGTTAGCAAACATTGTGCCGATGCCGAAGAAAGATGGGAAGGTCAGAATATGCGTAGATTATAGAGACCTTAACAAAGCTTGCCCAAATGATGATTTTTCCTTACCCTATATAGACGTACTGGTTGATAGTGCGACTTTATCTGCCATGTACTCATTCAGAGATGGGTTCTCAGGATATAATCAGGTCCTTATTGCTGAAGAAGACAAGCATAAGACTGCCTTTGTCACTAAGTGGGGCACGCATTGTTACAAGGTGATGCCGTTTGGGCTCAAGAATGAAGGAGCCACTTATCAACGGATGGCCACTATGTTATTCCATGACTTGATGCATAAGAACATCGAGGTACACATAGATGACATGATGGTGAAGTTGGAGACGAGAAGCAGACACATAGAAGCGCTAGAGAAGTTCCTTCAGAGAGTCGACAAATACAACCTACGACTAAATCCCAAAAAGTGTGTGTTTGGGGTAACATCGGGAAAGCTGCTAGGACATACGCTAGGAATGAGAGGAATAGAAGTAGACCCTGAGAAGATCAAAGCGATTATAGAGATGCCCGCGTCGAAGACGGAGAGATAAATTAGGGCATTCCTCGGGAAAATCCAATACATCAGTCGATTCATCGCCAAACTGACGTTAGTATGCGAGCCCATCGTCAAGTTATTGAGGAAAGACCAGCCGGTAAAGTGGAATGGGCAATGCCAATAGGCATTTGACAAGATCAAAGAATACCTAGTGAAGCCTCCTATACTGAAACCTCCAAGACCGGGAAATCCCTTAGTACTGTATTTGGCCATAGAACCCGAAGCGCTGGGGCCGATGATGGTACAAGCAGATGAGACATGGGTGAAGCATGCAGTCTGCTACCTCCGTAAGAAGATGCTTCTGTATGAAGCCCGCTATTAAGAAGTAGAAAAAATATTTTTGGTAGTAGTGTGGGCTTCCAGAAAGTTGCATCATTACTTCCAATCCTACAAGATACAAGTGGTCGGAAAGGAGAATCCCCTAAAGTATCTGCATTCGGTACCTTCGCTAGTAAGGAAGTTAGGTAGATGGTTGGTATTGCTGATGGAGTTTAATATTGAATATCTCACTTCTAAAGTAATCAAAGGGCGAGCCGTAGCGGAGTTCCTGGCATTACAACCCATAGAAAGAGACCAATACAAGTTTGAATTCCCAGACGAGGAAATTCAGGCTATAATGGTCCAAGGATGGAAGATGTATTTTGACGGAGCGGAGAATTACAAAGGAGCGGGAATAGGAATCATGATAGTGACCCCCCAAAAGAGAAACCCTGCCTATGGCCAAGAGGTTGACGTTCGGAGTAACCAACAACATGGCCGAGTATGAAGCATGTACCTTTGGGTTGACAGCACTAATAACCTTGGGAGCTAAGGACGTAGAAGTCTATGGAGACTCGATGTTGGTAGTCTGACAGATGCAAGGAGAATGGGAATTAAAGGAAGAACGGTTAGGACCTTACCTATTTCATCTTAGGAAGTTGGCACGGGCTATCCTTGACTGTAAATTCCAGCACTTGCCCGAGAAGAGAACCAGATGGCAGACGCGTTAGCCACCCTAGCCACAACTTGGGAGAACCCGGAGAAGTTGGTGATGAAATCTCTAGTGTTGACGACAGCAAGCAAGCCCAATTACGAGATAGAAAAGATCTTAGAAGTAGAAGTCGACGATGGAAAACCTTGGTACTATGATATTCAGCGATACCTAGAACACAGGGAATTCCCGGAAGAAGCCGGTAGGAAGGACAAAATGGCCATTCAGAAGTTAGCTTCCCAGTATGTGAGTTTGAAGGGAGAACTATACAAGATACAAGCTAATGACATCCATCTAAAGTGTTTCAGAAAGGAAGAGGCTCGGAAAGTGATGGAAGAAGTACACACCGAAGTATGCGGACTGCACATGAATGGATTGAACTTGTCCCGTAAGATAGTGAGATAAGGTTTCTACTGGTCGACCATGGAAGCTGACTGCGTGAAGCTTGTGAAGCATTGTCACGATTGTCAAGCACACGGTAACTTGAACCATTTACCGTATACGGAGTTACACGGGCTATCGGAGCCGTGGCCTTTCTCTACATGGGGAATTGACATGATCGGAGAGATTCGACCGCACGCATCAAATGGGCATCATTTCATAGTAGTGACGGTAGACTACTTTTCGAAATGGGTGGAAGCCGAGTCATTTTGTAACATTACGGCGAAGGAGATGGTGAAGTTCATAGCCCGGAACATAGTATGTCGATACGGAATGCCACATCACGTAGTAACAGACAACGGAGTCCAGTTTCAAAGGGAAACAAAGGCAATGTTACAGAAGTTTGGGATAGGACATCACAAGTCATCACCCTACATACCACAGGAAAATGGGGCAGTCGAAGCAGCCAATAAAATGATAAAGAAAATACTAGCCAAGATGACGGAGAGTTACAAAGATTGGGCGGCCAAACTGCCGTATGCCCTGTGGGGGTACATAACTTCTGTGAGAACGGAAAAGGGAGCCACACCTTATTCTTTGGTCTACGGAATAGAAGCAGTATTACCGGTGGAAATTGAGATACAGTCAATGCGGGTACTAGCAGAGGCAGAACTACCCGAACAAGGGTGGGCCTCGCAGAGATTCGAACAGTTAGCATTATGAGATGAGAAGAGAATGAAGTCCTTACACCATATGCAGGTATATCAGAAGTGGTTGGCTCAAGCATTCAATAAAAAGGTTTATCTTACCAAGATCAAAGAAGGTGATCTAGTACACAAGCAGTCAAAGCCGTCAATGATGGACCCAAGGGGAAAGTTCAGACCCAACTGGGAAGGGCCCTATATAGTCAAGAAAGTGATGGGGAATGGGGCAGTGAGACTGTCAGAATTAGAAGGGAACGAGTTCACCGAGCCTATCAACATGGACAGGTTGAAGCAATATTTTGCCTGAGGAAGAGAAAACCAAACTATCACCAGGAGAACTGGCGGAAAGCCTAGCCCGTCGGAATAGAAAACACATCTATGCATGCATGCATACATGCCACATATTTGCAATTGTTTTTGTTTTGTGTTCGCAGGTTTCGAAGAAAAGAAGGAAAAGTGGCAAATACAAGCAAGCTAGGAGCAGCAACACATTATCAGCAGTTTCGAGAATGAGTCCCAAGGTCGAGGCCCACATTACCAGTAATTTTTAGGAATGAATACCAGGGTCGAGGCCCACACTATTAGAAGTTGAAAGGAAGAATTCCAGTGGAGTTGAAAATAAAGTCCTTAATGGTTAGGCATAAGTCTGATGATGAAATCATTTGCTTTAGGGTGAAACCTTAGAAATGATAAGTTCGTGATAAACTCTCACCTAATATTTTGAGTAGTTGATCTCGGCTAGACTCGGGAGCACTTAACTATAGGATTTTAGCAGTGAAAGCCTGAGTAGTCGGCAAGGTGACTAGTTGAAAAGATTACAGATCGATGAATGACCGTTCGCTTAGATGTCTATCCTGACCTGCTTGGGTTACGATGTGTGGTATGGTTGAAAACGAAAGAAAAGTCTCTAAATATATATATATATATATATATATATATATATATATATATATATATATATTATATATATATATATAAACCACCTATAACCGATAAGCATGAAGCTACCCATTGGTGAGTATTAGAACCACCATGAGGAGAAATGCTACCTTAAAGGGTAGGGTGTTGGAGAAAAAAGAGACTGTAGGCACTGCATTTTTGCATATAAGCCCGATGATGAGTCTCGTATGGAGACACTGCCTCTTTAGTTGTGAAAGCCGCGAGAAACGGATGTTGGAAGGGTAAAGTTGGAAATTAGCATTTTGTCAGATTTAACTCGCTTGTTTCGCTTCGGGTTCGCTTGTTGGACCTCTGTTTTTTAAACACACCAAGCCTAATCCAAAATAATTAAAACATTTAAAATGCATGTCACAAATTAAATTAAAACCAAATAAATTAAACTTAAATTAAATTCCATAAATAACATTCCTAATTAAAATAAATCACATTCCTAATTTAATTAAATCACTTACCAATTTAAATAAATCGTATCCTTAATTAAAAATAACAAATCAAATCAATTCCCCTAATTAAAGATTTTCCATATCACATAATAATTAAAAATATCTCTCAATTAATACACAAATTATATTCCTTCTCCAACAAGATAAACCCCATCACTTGGCCTATAAAAAGAACCCTTAACCCACACATTCAACCCTGGCTCATACACACAATATTGACACAAGAAACAACCTAGCCTCCTTCATGCCTATTCAATAAAGAACACAAGAGCCTTCACGCACCCACAGCCAACACACATTGCCCAATTCAGCGCATAATCCCTCAAACACGTCCCCACGTATCAGCCCTCAAACCTCATCCACGTTCACAGCCCTTCACGCCTCACGCATAGCCACCTCCCACCTTTAATTCATGCACATAACTCTGCACTCAATCTCCAAGCATAAAGCCCTCCACTAAAGCAGCCACCGACCGAATCAATAGCAACATGTCCCTAGCCTGCCCATTCACGCAACAACCAATAAACCCCCTTAAAAATCACACAAACCATCCTTCATTCTGACCCTATAATTCGCGTGGATCACCCCCATTCCGCCTCCCTTATTCACGCATACATACCCTAAAATAGTCGTATCACACAACCCCACTGCACGCCCAGCACTGCCCTCTAAATCTGCCGCAAACCCCTCACTACATTGCCCTCTAAAACTGCCGCAAACAGCCCCCTTTATTGCCAGTAAATTGCCACCCATTAGACCCTTAAAATAGCCCAGAAAACACCCCAAAACTGCATCAAAAAACTGTCCAGAAAGCCCCCCTAAAAAAATCACCAAAAACGCACTCCACTAGACTCCAAAAACCACAAAAACAGTCCCTTAAACAACCAAAAACAGTAGCCTAAAAACAGCAGCAAAACAGCAAAACAGTGAGGAAAGTCGTTGAGTTGGTGAACCGAAAGAGTTGCGGATCATTCACCCTTCTAACGGACGTGTAACGCCCTTTCGTGAGACGACAAAAGAGGTTAGACCTGAGGGCACCCTTTTATTTATTATCTTTCGTTTATTTTATTTATTTTAGAAATATTATCGCATGAGAGTCGTTTGAGGCATGATGTGATTGTTGGATGAGCGAAATATGTGTTCCCTTTTTTGGTATATAGGATGGAAACCCGGACGTAAATTCCGTAGCCGAATCCGAATGGACGGTAGTACGGTTTGTACTCGGGATACAACGCCACGTACCACTTAAGAGACACGTATTTTGTCTCATCCAAACTTGCGTTCGAGCATGATGTAGTTTGTAGATTATTTAGTTATTATTTAAAACATGATGTAGTCTAGTTTATTTCTTATTTTCAAGCATGATTATGTTATTTTATGCCTGGTATTTTGTTTAGTTTATGATTATGTTTAAATAGGTATTTGTATATTTTGGTTTAATGGCTCAATATGCTCATTGTGTGATATTGCGTGTTCGCCGTTTAAAGACTTATTTTCGAGCATGCAAACTAAGATTATGAGTTACTTTGATGAATGCATACTTGACGTAGATTACCCTTGAGCATGAATGTTGAATATATTCGGTTAAGATATTGCCCAAATCACATTATTACAAGTGGCATAAGTAAGGGACCATTCCGAACCCAACATGTTTGAGGTCTTCCCTTGCGAGGGGTGAGTGCGGCCTTAAATCTTTTTCCCAGTTCACACTGGGTGGCAACTCCATGTTATTTCGTACTCCCAACTAGGCCGCGAGTCTAGAACAGCGTCGCCAATTTCTGTGTCCTACAGTCTGGCGACTCCATTGGGGATAAGAGAATTGGCCACGAAATAATGTCTGCTTGTGATTGTGATTTGGGCTTTAGTTAACTACGTCTACCGTGGGTTGAAAGGGGTTTAATCAAAGGCATTCTTAAGGCTAAGTGATGGTTTGGTGTCTTCCTTCACTCACTACCTTTCTATAAGGAAAAGCTGTGAAGGCACCTAGATAATCATCTACTTGTAGCCTACTGTGATGGACTAATTTGGAGGACTCGTTGTTTATTCCTGACACCAAGCGATAAGAGCCTAAGGGGCTTGGGTACTTAAGAGAGCCTCGCTCCACCCTCCCTCTGGGGAATCTACAACGGGAAATCCATTTGACAGTCAGTCACAGACCATAACTCGTTGGCACGTACCTTAGTGTATAAAAAGGTGCGCTCATTTGGTTGCTCGGACCCTTGAGTGGGGAGACCTAGTTGTGGGCAACCCTTCACCGGCGGGAGCCTTTGTCTACACTCCTATAAACCCACATGTGAACCATAGTTGTATGACCTATAGGAGCCACCCCTTTATGTTTTTGATAACCACATGCATATTATATCTCATACATCACGCGCATCTCATGCATCTCATGCATACATGCATCACGTTAACCCATGTGTCTTAAAAGCCATCATAGATATCCGTTGGGTTAAGGATAAAAGAAGACTTGTCAAGAAGAGTTTAGCAAACTTGAATATCAGGGAAAAGGAAACCGAGGAACATTAAACTTTATGGCAAGGATAGAAAGACCATGATGGGCCCCAAGAAGAAAAAAAAAAAAAAAAAAGAAAAAAAAAAGGAAAAAACGAAAAAAAAATGAAAAAAAAAAGAAAAAAGAAAAGAAAAAAAAGATTGTTTTTTGAGTCCTTGATAGTTAGACATAAGTCCGATGATGAAATTGATTGCTTTAGGGTGAAACCTTAGAAACGATAAACCCTTGACGTGCTTTTATCTGATACTTTGAGTGATTGATCTATGTTAGACTCGCTAGCACTTGATTATGGTTCTTAGCAGTGAAAACCTGAGTACATAGCAAAGTGACTAGTTGAAGAAATTGTAGGCCGGTGAATGACCATTTGCTTAGATGTCTATCTGGATTTTCTTATGTTATGATGTGTGGTATGGTTGAAAATGAAAGAAAAGTCTCTAAAGAAAAGAATTGAACCACCTATAACCGATAAGCGTGAAACTACCCATGGGCGAGTATTAGGACCACCATGAGGAGAAATGCTACCTTAAAGGATAGGTGTGTTGAAAAAAGAGAAAGAAAAAAAAAAAGAAAAAAAATGAAGTTCAAAATGAAAAGAAAAAAAAGAGAGACAAAGGAAAAGAAAAATAAAACCATACCACATTGAGCACGAAAAAGCAATTGCAGAGTATAACTGAGATATCTAGGTTGGTTTGACCCACGATCCCGATTTTGAAACGAAATCATCGAGCTAGCTTACTTAAGGATCAAGCTGTGAAAGAACCTTTGCACACACACACTTTGAGTCTGGCTTAGATTATTTATTCAAAGACTTGGATTTGAGTTGCATTGAATGTTTTGAAGGTTCTCTGGTTTCAATATTGGGCATTCTTTGAGGACGATAATATGTGTAACTATTGGACTATTTTGTAGCATAGTATGATGATATGGAAGGCCCCACCATGTGGTTCATCTTGACCAAGTGCAAACAGCGGAGAGCAGAAAGCTAAACCAAGACTGAGGGCAACCAGTCTACCACCTCGCAAATCTGGGACATAACAAGATATTGAGCCATGAGACCAGAGAGAAGACTGAGCAATCACCTGGAGAACTGGCGGAAGACCTAACCCAATGGAATAGGAAATTCATTCATGCATGCATACATGTAACATATTTTTCATTCTTTTTTGTGTTTATTTTGTTTTGTATTCACGGGTTTCAAAGAAGAAAAAGAGAAAGCGGCAAAGACAAGCCAACCAGAATCAACAATATATGAATATTAGTTTTGGGGATGAGTCACAGGGTTGAGGCCCATATCAGTTTCAGATTTGGGGATGAGTCCCGGGGGCGAGGCCTGCATCAGCATCAATATCAGTTTTAGGGATAGGTCCCAGGGTCGAGGCCCACATCAGTATCAGTCTAAGGGTCGAGGCCCACATCATCAGAGTTTTTGGAATGAATCCCAAGGTCGAGGCCCACACTATCATCAGTTTTGGGAATGAATCCCAGGGCCGAGACCCACACTATCAGTTTCGGGGATGAGTCCCAGGGTCGAGGCCCACATCAGCATCAGTTTTGAGGATGAGTCCTAGGGTCGAGGCCGACATCAGTATCAATTTTGTGGATGAGTCCCAGGGTTGAGGCCCATATCAGTATCAGTTTTAGGGCGAGGCCCACATCAGTATCAGGCTGGGGGCGAGGCCCCCATTAGTGTCAGTATGGGGCGAGACCTACATCAGTTTCAGTTTGGGGTCGAGGCCCATATCAGTATTCGTTTGGGGATGAGTCCTAGGGTTGAGACCCATATCAGTTTGGGGCGAGGCCCACGTCAGTATCAGTTTTGGGGCAATGCCCACATCAGTTTCAGTCTGGGGGCGAGGCCCACATCAGTATCAGTTTGGGGCGAGGCCCACATCAATATCAACTCAGGGTCGAGGCCCACATTATCAGCAGTATTGGGAATGAATCCCAGGGTCGAGGCCCATATTTTCAGTAGTTTTGGGAATGAATCCCAGGGCCGAGGCCCACATCATCAGAATTTGGAATGAATCCCAGGGCCGAGACCCACATCATCAAAATTTGGAATGAATCCCAGGGCCGAGGCCCACGTCGTCAGAATTTGGAATGAATCCCAGGGCCGATGCCCACATCGTCAGAATTTGGAATGAATCCCAAGGCCGAGGCCCACGTCGTCAGAATTTGGAATGAATCCTATGGCTGAGGCCCACATTGTCAGAGTTTTGGAATGAATCCTAGGGTCGAGGTCCACATCGTCAGAGTTTTGGAATGAATCCCAGGGTCGAGGGCCCACTACATCATCAGTTGTAGTTCCGGGATGTGTCCCAGGGTCGAGGACCCACTACATCATCATATTGAGGGCGAGGCCCACTTTGTCAGCGGTATTGGGTCGAGGTGCCCAAGGTCGAGGGGCCCCCGTTGTCGGTTTCAGTTTCGGGATGCGTCCCAGGGTCGAGGGCCCACTGCATCATCAGTAGTAGTTCTGGGATGCGTCCCAGGGTCGAGGACCCACTACATCATCATTTTGAGGGCGAGGCCCACTTTGGCGGCGGTATTGGGTCGAGGTGCCCAGGGTCGAGGTGCCCCCGTTGTTGGTTGCAGTTTTGGGATGCGTCCCAGGGTCGAGGGCCCACTGCATCATCAGTTGTAGTTCCGAGATGCGTCCCAGGGTCGAGGACCCACTACATCATCAGTTTGAGGGCGAGGCCCACTTTGTCAGCGGTATTGGGTTGAGGTGCCCAGGGTCGAGGTGCCCCCGTTGTCGGTTGTAGTTCCAGGATGCGTCTCAGGGTCGAGGGCCCACTGCATCATCAGTTGTAGTTCCAGGATGCGTCCCAGGGTCGAGGACCCACTACATCATCAGTTTGAGGGTGAGGCCCACTTTGTCAATGGTATTGGGTCGAGGTGCCTAGGGTCGAGGTGCCCCCATTGTCGGTTGCAGTTTCAGGATGCGTCCCAAGGTCGAGGGCCCACTGCATCATCAGTAGTAGTTCCGGGATGCGTCCCAGGGTCGAGGACCCACTACATCATCAGTTTGAGGGCGATGCCCACTTTGTCAGCGGTATTGGGTCGTGGTGCCCAGGGTCGAGGTGCCCCTGTTGTCGGTTGCAGTTTTAGGATGCGTCCTAGGGTCAAGGGCCGACTGCATCATCAGCACAGTTCACATTCCGTGGTTCGGGAACAAAGCCCAGAGGTCGAGGCACCTCGCCATCATATCATTTCAGTTCAAAACAACAGGAAAGTCAGGTGGCAGTTGGCGAGCTAAGAATTCATTCATCATCACTTTCAAGATGTGACTCAGGGTCGAGGGCCCACACATCAGTTGCAGTTCCGGGATGCGTCCCAGGGTCGAGGGCCCGCTGCATTATCATCAATTCAGTTTAACACAACAGGCAAGTCAAGTGGCAGCTGGCGAGCCAGGTAAGTAAAAATGCATTGCACGTACTTTGATTGGATTGTCATTGTCACACACTGTACAAGTCCCATCAAAGTGGGGGCGACTGTAGGTACTGCATTTTTGCATATAAACCCGATGATGAGTCTCGTATGGAGACACTGCCTCTTTCGTTGTGAAAGCCGCGGAAAACGGACGTTGGAAGGGTAAAGTTGGAAATTAGCATTTTGTCAGATTTAACTCGCTTGTTTCGCTTCGGGTTCGCTTGTTGGACCTCTATTTTTTAAACACACCAAGCCTAATCCAAAATAATTAAAACATTTAAAATGCATGTGACAAATTAAATTAAAACTAATTAAATTAAACTTAAATTAAATTCCATAAATAACATTCCTAATTAAAATAAATCACATTCCTAATTAAAATAAATCACATTCCTAATTTAATTAAATCACTTACCAATTTAAATAAATCATATCCTTAATTAAAAAGAACAAATCAAATCAATTCCCATAATTAAAGATTTTCCATATCACATAATAATTAAAAATATCTCTCAATTAATACACAAATTCTATTCCTTCTCCAACAAGGTAAACCCCCTCCCTTGGCCTATAAAAAGAACCTTTAACCCATACATTCAACCCTGGCTCATACACACAATATTGACACAAGAAACAACCTAGCCTCCTTCACGCCTATTCACTAAAGAACGCAAGAGCCTTCACGCACCCACAGCCAACACATATTGCCTAATTCAGCGCATAAGCCCTCAAACACATCCCCACGCATCAGCCCTAAAACCTCATCCACGTTCACAGCCTTTCACGCCTCACGCATAGCCACCTGCCACCTTTAATTCACGCACATAACTCTGCACTCAATCTCTACGCATAAAGCCCTCCACTAAAGCAGCCACCGACCGAATCAATAGCAACACGTCCCTAGCCTGCCCATTCACGCAACAACCAATAAACCCCCCTAAAAATCACACAAACCAGCCCTCATTCTGACTCTAGAATTCACGTGGATCACCCACATTCCGCCTCCCTTATTCACGCATACATACCCTAAAACAGCCGCATCACACAACCCCACTGCACGGCCAGCACTGCACTCCAACACTGCCGCAAACCCCTCACTGCATTGCCCTCTAAAACTGCCGCAAACAGCCCCCTCTATTGCCAGTAAATTGCCGCCCATTAGACCCTTAAAATACCCCATAAAACACCCCAAAACTGCATCAAAAAACTGTCCAGAAAGCCCCCCTCAAAAATCACCAAAAACACACTCCCCTAGCCTCCAAAAACCACCAAAACAGTCCCCTAAGCAACCAAAAATAGCAGCCTAAAAACAACAGAAAAACAGCAGTGAAACGGAGTAAAAACAGCAGCCCGAACAGCAAAATAGTGAGGAAAGATGTTGAGTTGGTGAACCGAAAGAGTTGCGGATCATTCACCCTTCCAACAGACGTGTAATGCCTTTTCGTGAGATGACAAAAGAGGTTAGACCTGAGGGCACCCTTTTATTTATTATATTTCGTTTATTTTATTTATTTTAGAAATATTATCGCATGAGAGTCGTTTGAGGCATGATGTGATTGTTGGATGAGCGGAATATGTTTTCCCTTTTGTGGTATATAGGATGGAAACCCGGACGTAAATTCCGTAGCTGAATCCGAATGGACGGTAGTGCGGTTTGTACTCGGGATACAACGCCACGTACCACTTAAGAGACGTATTTCGTCTCATCCAAACTTGCGTTCGAGCATGATGTAGTTCGTAGATTATTTAGTTATTATTTAAAGCATGATGTAGTGTAGTTTATTGCTTATTTTCAAGAATGATTATGTTATTTTATGCATGGTATTTTGTTTAGTTTATGATTATGTTTAAATAGGTATTTGTTTATTTTGGTTTAATGGCTCAATATGCTCACTGTGTGATATTGCGTGTTCGCTGTTTAAAGACTTATTTTCGAGCATGCAAACTTAGATTATGAGTTATTTTGATGAATGCATACTAGACTTAGATTACCATTGAGAATGAATGTTGAATAGATTCGGTTAAGATATTGCACAAATCACATCATTACAAGTGGCATAAGTAAGGGACCATTCCGAACCCAACAGGTTTGAGGTCTTCCCTTGCGAGGGGTGAGTGCGGCCTTAAATCTTTGTCCTAGTTCACACTGGGTGGCGACTCCATGTTATTTCGTACTCCCAACTAGGCCGCGAGTCTAGAACAACATCGCTGATTACTGTGTCCTACAGAGACGAAAGCAAAGAAAAGAAAACCATACCACATTGAGCACATAAAACCAATTACGGAGCATAATCAAGACATCTAGGTTGGTTTGACCCATCGATCCCATTCTTTGAAACAAAATCATTGAGTTGGATTACCTAAGGATCAAGTTGTAAAAGAACCTGGGCACACACACACTTTGAGTCTGGTTCAGATCATTTATTCAAACGCTCGGATTTGAGTTGCATCGAGTACTTTGAAGGTTCTCTGGTTTCGACACTGGGCATCCTTTGAGGGCAATAATATGTATAACAATTGGGACTATTTCGTAAAAAAGAGTATAATATATTGGTATGGAACGTCACATCACGTGATCTACCTTGACTTAGTGCAAGTAGCGAAAAACAGAAAGATAAATCGAGTCTGGGAGCGACTAGTCTAACCCATTTCATGCAGCAATGGTTCGAGAATGAACCACCTCATACAGTAACAATTCAGGAATGGACCACCTCACAGTAACGGTTCGAGAATGGACCACCTCTCATAAAGTAACGGTTCGAGAATGGACCACCTCATACAGTAATAATTCGGGAATGGACCACCTCACAGTAATGGTTCGGGAATGGACCACCTCTCACAATAACGGTTCGGGAATGGACCACCTCATAGTAACGGTTCGGGAATGGACCACCTCATACAGTAACGGTTCGGGAATGGACCACCTCTGATAAAGTAACGGTTCAGGAATGGACCACCTCATACAGTAACGGTTCGGGAATAGACCACCTCACAGTAACGGTTCGGGAATGGACCACCTCATAGTAACGGTTCGGGAATGGACCACCACACAGTAACGGTTCGGGAATAGACAACCTCATACAGTAACGGTTCGGGAATAGACCATCTCACAGTAACTGTTCAGGAATGGACCACCTCATACAATAACGGCTCGAGAATAGACCACCTAATAGTAACGGTTCGGGAATGGACCACCTCTCAAAAAGTAACGGTTCGGGAATGAACCAGGGGTCGAAGCACCTCACCACCATCAACTCAGTTTGAAGCATCTCCTAATAACAAGTAAGTTAAGCAACAGCTGGTGAGCCAGGTAAGTAAAAATGCATGCATGACTTTGATAGGATTGTCACTGTCACATACTGCATAAGTCCCATCAAAGTGGGGGCGACTGTAGACACTGTATTTTTGCATAGAAGCCTGATGATGAGCCTTGTATGGAGGCACTACCCGATAAGTTGTAGAAGTTGCGGGAAATGGACGTCGGAAGGGAAAATTCAAAATAAGTACATCCTCATATTTAATTCATTTGTTTGGTCTCGGGTTCGCTTGATGGATCTCCATTTTAAATGTTAGCCTCGGCCCAAAATCCCTGCAATTCACACCAAGCCACACGCCCAAGCCCCCCCACACACACAAGCCACACGCCCAAGCCTACAAAGTCCAAGCCACACGCCCAAGGCCCACTAAATCCAATCCAAAATATTCAAAACACATTTAACACATGCCAAAATCTAAATAAATCACCTTCCAAATTAAAGATATTCCCCCACCAAAAATACACAATATTCTTTCCTTAAATAAATTAATTAAATGCACCTCATATTTGCTTTATTTGTTCCATTTTCAAGCCATGCACACACAAGGAAACCCTAGCATGCACCATTATAAAAGATGACATTTTCCAAACCCTAGGCCTCTGCCCTTGGCTCTCCCTCACGACAACCAAAAATAAAAAATAAGAACCCTAAGAACCTCACATCTCTTGAATCTCTCTCATCAACTCACTCCTCTCCCATGCACATAAAACCTATCGACCACCGAGTAAAATAATAGACCCTAGCCCTTACGTCCTCTCTCTTCAACAAAAGCAAACATTGCAGTTTCACCGACCGAGACACACAAAGAAACGAACCCCCACTCACTTCTTCCCTTAGCCAACGTAAACACCATGCATCTCTCGTCTTTCTCAAACAAATAAACCCTGAATTAACCTTCATCATTCTCTTCTTCACACCCTCTATCTCCCAAGAAGACAGCTGGCCTCTCATTCACACTCACAGCATCCCCTAACCCAAACCTTCACCCAAAATCACGTGAAACCTACGGCAAACACACAGCCATCACACGTCAAAACCATCACCTCTTGATTTCTCTCTAGCACTGACACTTACACCTTATACACACACTCGAGACAAAGCCACATGCACGGCCCTCTCTCTCATTCACCGCAAAAAGCTACTCTCCATGCACACCACCCCCCCATTTTCACCACGCAATTAAAAAAACCCAAAATCGAGATAAGAATAGTCTAAAAAATAGCCCCCTGAACCACCGAAATACCCCTGAAAATAGTCCGTAAATCACACTAAAAATCACCCCCAAAACCAATCCAAAAATCACCCAAACAAAACCCCCTAAAACACCCAAAATAGTCCCAAAAATAACCACCAAATAGCAGCAAAAACAACAGAGAAAATAGCAATAAAAAAATACTCCAAAACAGCGACGGAAGACAGAGAAAACCGTGAGTAAAATAGCAGCGAACCCGAGTTAGAAAACCAGAAAATTTGCGGAGCAATAACCCTTTCGGTGATGATGTAACGCACTTCTGAGGAGTAACTTAAAAGGTAAGACCTGAGGGCCCTATTGGGAAGCGGCCGCGAGTACGCAGCGGAAATCAAAATTATTATGCCATTTTCCATTTGCCCAAGACCCAAGCCTAGGCATGTTACTATATATTCTAAGCATATAACTCATAAAAATGCAAAGAACATAAACCTAAACATGCTAACTATCATAAGAACTCTAAATAAAATAAAGAAAGAAAAAAACTTACTTGAACCGTAGACTCCTTCAGTCCTCTCTCAAATATACAAGCTTTTCATGAACTCAGCAAGCTCTTCCACGTTCCAAAGAGCCACCCAAGTGTGTGGCCTCCAAAGATGCACACACCAAAGCCAAAACTCAATGGCAATACTACGCCTTGAGTGCACAAGTATTTTGCTCTTGGTGCTAGCCTAGGCAAATACCTCAAAACTTTTAACTCGAGGTTCCTCTAGTCAATTAGACTTAAGGATCCTCAAAATCAGTAGCTTACTCTTAAACTTTAGAGTTGCTCACTTATATAAACCCGAGATATGAAAGGTTTTGGTGTAGCAAATTCGTAAAGAATTCTTTGGGTTTATATAGTGCTCCAAAGACAACAAAAAATTAAGAATCCGATGTGGGATAAAATAAATTTAATCTTAGTCATTGGATCTTAATTTAGTGGTTTAATGAGATTATAAAACCCTAATAAGAGTTTGGGCCGAATTGGAATTCAAAACAAATAAAAAAAATTTAATATTCACGTTACTAATCTTGTGAATAGTAATTTTTTTATTTTATTTTTATTTTTTTTTTTATTTTATTCCAATTCCTAAAGTGCCCCTATCGTCATTCACCAATCCATATGCCACTATGGAACCTCATAAATGATCTGTTCAATAATTAAACACATTGAACTATTTATGAACAATTCCTACAGCAATCATAAATGCTGTTATATTTGTACTGTGCACTGTTAACCATTGATTTCGACTTTGTTGTGTATGACCTTTTGGGTTCCCCTCAAGTTGGACATGAAATGAATCGTGATAATTTAATCGAACATAAATTATCCTCCGATCAGATGGTCGTTCGATTTCAATGACCAAGGTTGACATCTATCAACATGCCAAGGCCCCCAAATGAGAAGGAAAGATATATATACCCATTCTGTATGAGATTTACATATGATACGGTCCCTCGTCTCACTGTATCCCCACCTATTGACCTAGGGTACGGAAAGTGTCTACCCATATGGTCAAAGGTATGATGTTGATAGTGTCATGAATCGTGCTAACCCAAGAATCTCACATGATTCTTCCATTGTGGCCATAGTCTCAAGCACTGATCACACATATCAACCTGCGAACTAGAGTACTACTCTTATAAGAAAATATTATCCGAGAGAGTGGCGATTCTCTGTTGTATCTTTACAAACTTCATGTGTTTCAACAAATGACCCAATCATACCCTTATGACAAGATCTTTTGAACCGAGGAAGGAGAATGTCAAAGTTATTTGATCCACACATAAGATTGTAAAGACCTTAAGTCAAAGGACTAGTCATATAATTAATACATGAATGTTCTCACAGACACAAGGGATAAACACTCCATATGAAAACTTTCGGTGGTCAGTTCGATGGACACGAGTAACTCATGCATCCATGTGATACACCAAGCGGATGGATCTCTGCTAGTAGCCTATGAGATCGGCTACCTCACTTAAGGGCGGATCATATCATCATGCTAGTCTCTCCGCTTTGTGAACGCCCAGATTATTCACAAGACTATGACTAAGAACATTTAAGAGTAATGATTCTCATAAGGCGTGGAAGCCATCGTCTTATTACTCCAAGGGCTTTATTACAGTGTTGATGATTCATATAAGTTATGTAAGACACGTATAATAAATATTTCCATTTTATTAATTAATGAAAATATTACAAATATATGTACATATAGCCCATCCACAAGTTGGGTATAGTGCATAACCCTAACAATCTCCCACTTGCACTATAGCCAACTAGTATAAATCTGGACACCATACTCTTGGGTGTGCCTATCAGGCTTTTGTTGAGTCAGCCCTTTAGTTAGAGAATCTGCAAGATTATCTTCTGTGGCTATTTTCTCTATAATAACTTATTTTCTCTCAATAATCTCCCTGAAGAGATGAAATCGCCTGAGTACATGCTTGGATTTCTGGTGGGACCTTGGTTCATTTTATTGAGCAATGGCGCTCATGTTGTCACAGTACATCGTGACGCCACTTTTTATCATGGGAAGCACTTCCAGCTCCGTGATGAATTTCTTTATCCAGACTGCTTCTTTAGCAGCCTCAGATGCTGCAATATACTCGGTTGTATTTGACTACTTTGAGCTTTTCCAACTGACATCACCGTCATTCAAAGTAAACAGATATCCTATTTGCGATCTGCTTTCATCCCTATCAGTCTGAAAGCTAGCATCACAGTAACCAATGACATTCATCTCAGAACAATCTCCATATGTCAAAAACACATCCTTAGTTCTTCTCAGATACTTGAGAATTTTTTTGACAGCTGCCCAGTGTTGCTCACCAGGATTTGTCTGATACCTGCTCATTATTCTAAAAGCATAAGAGACATCAAGTCTTGTACATAGCATGGCGTACATGATCGAATTATTGCTGAAGCATAAGGGATCCTACTAATATGCTCTTTATCTGAAGGAGTATGTGGACATTGCTCCTTAGATAATTTGATTCCATGACAAGTAGGTAAATTACTTCTTTCGGAATCTTCCATTTTGAATCTTTTCAAAACTTTATCTATGTACGTAGATTGAGAAAGTCCTAACAACCTCTTAGATCTATTACGGTAGATCTTAATGTCGAGGATGTAGGCTGCTTCTCCCAAATCTTTCATGGAGAAATTCTGAGATAACCATTGCTTGGTGGCTTGTATCATGGGAATATCATTCCCGATGATTAATATGTCATCGACATATAATACAAGAAATACAACAGCACTCGCACTACTTTTCCTGTAAACACAAGGCTCATCTACATTTTTTATGAAGTCAAATTCTTTTATTGTCTCATCAAATCGTATATTCCAACTTCTGGAGGCTTGGTTGAGTCCATAAATGGATCGTTTAAGCTTTCATACTTTATTATGATCATCCTTAAATGAAAACCCCTCAGGTTGTGTCATATAGACTTCCTCTACCAGGTTCCCATTAAGGAAAGTTGTTTTGACATCCATCTGCCAAATCTCATAATTAAAGTGTGCAGCTAGTGCCAGTAAAATTCGAATGAACTTTATCATTGCAACAGGCGAGAAGGTTTCGTCATAGTCAATTCCTTAGGTTTGTCTATAACCTTTCGCCACCAACCTAGCCTTATAGGTTTGGATGTTGCCTTCTGCATCAGTTTTACGCTTGTAAATCAACTTGCAGCCTATGGGTTTTATCCCTTCAGGTACATCTACCAAGTCCCAGACTTGATACTGATACATAGAGTCTATTTCGAATTTCATGGCCTTAAGCCACTTGACTGAATCAATGTCACGCATTGCTTCGTCATAACTGGTGGGATCATCATTATCAATGACCTGATCATGTTCCTCATCAATATGGAAACCATATCTTTCAGGCTCATGTCTTTCCTTACCAGACCTTCTGAGTTCATAACCTTGTGGTTGTTCCGTCGTTGCCCTTTTGAGGGGCCTGGGGTTTAGTTCTATGTTAGTTTGTTCTTCTCGTACCTCATCGAGGTCAAGTATACTCCCACTATATTTCTTGAGAAGGAATTCATTCTCTAGAAATTTAGCATTTCGTGAGACAAATGTTCTTTGTTCATTTGGGACATATAACACGTATGCTCTTGAGTTCAAGACATATCCTACAAACTTACATTTAACTGCCCTATCATCCAATTTGTTAGTTTGTGTGAGCTTGACATATGTGTCACATTCCCAAACTCTTAGATAACTAAGACTAGGACGTTTCCCAGACCATAACTCATATAGTGTTTGACTAACAGTCTTGGAAGGAACTTGGTTTAGTAGTAGTGTTGCAGTTTCTAAAGCAAGACCCCAAAATGAAAGAGGTAGATTCGTGCCTGGCATCATTGATCGGACCAAATCTCATAATGTCTGATTTCTCCTTTCGGAGACCCCATTATGCTGTGGAGTTCCCGAAGAAGTCCACTGGGAAACAATGCCATTTTCTCTCTAGTAATCTTGAAATTCGTTGCTTAAGTATTCACCACCTCGGTCAGACCTTAGTGACTTAATACTTTTATTAAGCTGGTTTTCTACTTCAGCCTTGAAGTCTTTGAATTTCTCAAAGGCTTCAGATTTGTACCGCATAAGGTACACATACCCATATCGCGAATGATTTTCGATAAAGGTAATGAAGTAGGAGAATCCACCTCTAGCGGTGACTGATATTGGTCCACATACATCAGAGTGTATGAGTTCTAATGTCTCCGCTGCACGCTGTTATTTACCTTTGAAGGGTAATTTGGTCATTTTACCAAGTAAACAAGACTCACAAGTTCCATAAGGTTTATATTTGAAGGGTTTGAAATACCCATCCTTATTTAGCTTAGTTAATCTTGTTTCATTGATATGACCTAAGCGACTGTGCCACAGAAGTGATTCATTGAGATGATTCGTGTTAACGTTGTATATATTAGAGGTTGAACATTCTTTGTTAGTTTGTAAGACATAGATACCAAGCCTAGCACGTGACATCCGATACTGGATAGCTATACGTAATACTACGTATACTACGCCTGACATAGATTGTATATTCCAGTAAGATTATTTCTGGAGAATTGGGTAGGCACGGTGCTTTGCTAGAAGCCAACCATGTCTTATAAATCTGTAAGCATGTGGTACGAGGTACACACTTAATCGTATAGTCCGATAACCGGATTTACTGCCAACATATCCAGAGGTCTCTTGGGTCGCTTCCCAAAGATTCACCGATGACAGTTGACTTAGACTAGAATTAATCTGGGATTAATTTAGAGAGAGAAAATTAATCTGGGATTAATTGAGGCTTTATTTAATCTGAGATTAAATGTGTTCGGAAGAGAGAGAACGCGATTAATTTGGAATTAATCGGTGAAATAAATTTAATAGTTAAATTTGATTTTTCCATTTAATTTATTTGCATGGGCTAAAATTAATATATCGGATGTATTAATCGGAATTAGATTTCATTACGAAATTAATGTTGGACTTTAATACGAGCGAACAGATTAATTTAGAATTAATTCGTAAACGACATTTGTAATATAATTACGAGGCATCTTCATTTAATTAAATTAGATTTAATTATTTAGCGACGGAAATTCATTTAATCAGATTAAACGGATTCAAGCCGCGACAAACATTCGTAGAATCCATTTGAATTTTGAATTCAAATGTGCCCACTTAACATGTGGTAGTTGGGAGGGTAGTTGGCATTTATGCCAAGCCACCAACTTTCCAACTACTTTGGAATGGTTTTGGTGAAACCATTTACCCAACCACATTGTTTAAGTGAAAAGGGTAAATTGGTTTTACCAAAAGGCATCTCTCTCTCTCATTACACAACACTTGACACAAATCAAACCCTAAGAACACTAAGCTTGGGCGTGAGCTTCCTCCTTCTTTCTCTTTGATTTTGTGGCAAAATCAACAAAGCTAGCACTTGTAGAAGTCTTCTAAGGTGATAGGGAAACCAACTCAAAGCTTGGAATCAACACAAAGGTTGGATCTTGGAGATCTTCATTCATAACTCAAAGCTTGGAATCAACACAAAGGTTGGATCTTGGAGATCTTCATTCAAAATTTTAAAAGCTCAAATCCATTCAATGTAAGTAATTTCGTAACTTATAATGAATTTATGAACACCTTTTCTTGCTTATTAGATCATTGGCATGTTCTAGGAACACTAACACCAATGACCATTCTTTCCACAAAAGAAACATTTCCTCTTTCCCTTTTTTTCTCCACCTTACCATTGGGCTTTAGGTGATCTGGAGCCTTGCCCTTATTTTTCTTTGGGCCTCGTGGCTTCAGGTCCGTACCCGTAAGCATGACAGAGGTTTTAAGCTCCGGTTTCAAGTCATTCTCTGCTTGCTTTATCAGATTATGCAATTCTGCTAAAGTAGCTTCTTTATCAGAAAGATGAAAATGCATAATAAAGTTAGAGAATTATTTTGGTAAGGACTGAAGAATCAGATCGTGACCTATCTTATGATCCTTGATGAACCTGAGGTTGGCCAATTTTTCAATGTGGCCAATCATCTTAAGCATATGTCCACTAACAGATCCTTCATTATACCTTGTTTGGAATAAGACACATGACACTTGGAATCTCACGGTATGAACGGAAGTTGCATACAACTCCTT
This sequence comes from Zanthoxylum bungeanum, assembly GCA_019454045.1. Classification (NCBI taxonomy): domain Eukaryota; kingdom Viridiplantae; phylum Streptophyta; class Magnoliopsida; order Sapindales; family Rutaceae; genus Zanthoxylum; species Zanthoxylum bungeanum. Next base: position 119,205 of record SKCR01038720.1, on the reverse strand, counting down.
CAAGTGAAAGATGATAGTTTGAGCATCCATATATTCTTGAGCTTTCTGAAGTTCGTCCGACATAGAGCCAAGCATTATGCAAACTGCTTGCTCATCATCATCGACGTGTTTCTTCCAAGCATCAAATGTATCTTGGTCAGCATCTTCTGCGGGTTCAGGGGGAAATGGTCTTTCAAGAACATAGAAAATCTTTTCCTGTCATAAGACAATTTTAAGGTTTCTAAACCAGTCATTGTAGTTGTCCCCTTTGAGCTTATGCTCATCAAGGATGGAACGAAGTGATACTCCGTTTGCCATTTGAATGTTTGTGAAATATTTTAACCCAGCTGTTAAGAGAAAATGTTAAAATTAGGAATATATTTTCATTAATGTTTCATAATAACATGGGCTTTTAATATTATAAAGATGCTCTCACTCAATTGTTTTAAAATTTTAAGCAAATCGCATAAACCCCAATATGATGGATTTCTTATGGGCAAGGATCCCATTATCATCATTTCATAACTCCGATTAGGGCCGGTCGTTATAAAATATGATAATTAGGTAGGTTCCCAACCAATTTATGATATAAATCATAGTTCATTGACCATTGGGTTGGGCAATCAAACATGCATAGCTTATGGTAGTCCTTGTGGACACCCAATCTTTGCCACTAAGTTATAAGACCATGCCTAAAGGTCGCTGCATCTTATGACTCAGAAAAGTCAAACCATTGTTAATAGTATGATTTAGGGACAAATTGGTATTGGTAAGTCTAGTAAAGCCTAGTCCTGCCAATACGGTTTAAGCCTTTTGGGTCTATACTTTACAATGGGAGGCTAATTTTAGACTTAAATTATTATTGAGGATTTTAGCAAGTTTAAGTGAATAAATGTCAAATGGATTCCTCCATTGAAAATTCCCCAGAGGGAGGGTGGAGCGAACTCTCTTTAATACCCTTACCTCTTAGGCTTTTATTGCCTTGGTGATAGGAATACACAATAGATCCTCCAAATTAGTCCAACACTTTAAATATGCTTTAAGGTAAGCCTTGAGTAAATGATTATATAGATGTCTTCATAGCTTTTCCTTTTGGCTATAAAAAGGTAGTGAGTGAAGAAAGACACCAAATCATTATCTAACTCTAGTAATACATTTGGTTAAATTAATTTTAGTTTGGAAAGTTTTATTAACCCATTGGTCCTAACCACTTGTATCTTTTATAATGTCTTTTATTATAAAAAAAGTGATTTATATTTATTAGCCTTAAAGGTAATAAATCTCTAAGTTCATCACGAAATAATTACTTAGCTAAGGGATAAGCAATACACTCTCTATTTCTTAGAAAGTCTCAAGATGCTTGCACCCTAAAAAATCATGCCAATTCTAATCATACATAGAATCATCGAGCATATGAGTTTTAATATGTTGGAATTATTAGGCATAAATAAATTTTATTAATATTTATTCTGATATTGCATTTTATTTTATTCAAATAAATTTACTATTCACGTTTTTCTGCAGAAGCGTGAACCTTACAAGCAATTTAACAATTCAAATATTAACCAAATCATGCAAAACTTGTATCTAAAATTACGTTCAGGGTGTTAACTTTCCAACGAGCTTTTAAACACCCAATTTCGAGTTCAAATGAGAGAGAACTAATCAAAACAAAACCGGCGCGCTGATACCACTGTTCGGAAGCGGCCGCGAGTGCGTAGCGGAGAATTAAAATTATTATGCCGCTTTCCCTAACTTCCAAGACCCATTTTGTTTTATTATTCTATAGGCCTATGCATGTTACTATATATTCTAAGCATAAAATTCATAAAACATGCAAAGAACATGAACCTAAACATGCTAACTATCATAAGAACTCTAATTAAAATAAAGAAAGAAAAAGACTTACTTGAACCGAAGACTCCTCCAATCCTCCTCCAATCTACAAGCTTTTCTCGAACTCAGCAAGCTCTTCCATGTTCCAAAGAGCCACCAAGTGGTGGCCCCAAAGATGCACACACCAAAGCCAAAACTCAATGGCAAGACTACGCCTTGAGTGCACAGGTATTTTGCCCTTGGTGCTAGCCTAGGCAAATACCTCAAAACTTTTAACTCGAGGTTCCTCTAGTCAATTAGACTTAAGGATCCTCAAAATCAGTGGCTTACTCTTAAACTTTAGAGTTGCTCACTTATATAAACCCAAGATATGAAAGGTTTGGTGTAAAAAATTGTGAAGAATTCTTTTGGGTTTATATAGTGCTCCAAAGACAACAAAATTAATTAAGAATCCGATGTGGGATAAAAGCTAATTTAATCTTAGCTATTGGATCTTAATTTAGTGTTTTAATGAGATTATAAAACCCTAATAAGAGTTTGGGCCAAATTGGAATTCAAAACAAATAACAAATAAAAAAGTTACTGTTCACCTTACTATTCACGTGAAAAGTAATTTTTTTTCTTTTTTTTTTATTCCAATTCCCAAAGTGCCCCCATCGTCACTCACAAATCCCTAAGCCACTATGGAACCTCATAAATGATATGTTCAATAATTAACACATTGAACTATTTATGAACAATTCCTACATCAATCATATATGCTGTTATATTTGTACTGTGCACTGTTAACAATTGATTTCGACTTTGTTGTGTGTGAACTTTTGGGTTCCCCTCAATTAGGACGTGAAATGAATCATGATAATTCAATCGAACATAAATTATCCTCTGATCAGATGGTCGTTCGATTTCAATGACCAAGGTTGACATCTAGCAACATGCCAAGGCCCCCAAATGAGAAGGAAAGATATATATACCCATTATGTATGCGATTTACATATGATACGGTCCCTCACCTCACTGTATCCCCACCTATTGACGTAGGGTACGGAAAGTGTCTACCCATATGGTTAAAGGTATGATTTTGATAGTGTCATGAATCGTGCTAACCCAAGAATCTCACATGATTCTTCCGCTGTGGCAACAGTCTCAAGCACTGATCACATATATCAACCCGCGAACTGGAATACTACTCTTATAAGAAAATATTATCTGACAGAGTGGCGATTCTCTGTTGTATCTTTACAAACTTCATGTGTTTCAACAAATGACCCAATCATACCCTTATGACTGGATCTTTTGAACTGGGGAAGGAGAATGTCAAAGTTATTTGATCCACACATAAGATTGTAACGACCTCAAGTCAAAGGACTAGTCATATAATCGATACATGAAAGTTCTCACAGACACATGGGATAAACACTCCATATGAAAACTTCCGGAGATCCGTTCGATGGACACGAGCAACTCATACATCCCTGTGATACACCAAGCGAACAGATCTCCTCTAGTAGCCAATGAAATCAGCTACCCCACTTAAGGGCGGATCATATCATCATGCTAGTCTCTCCGCTTTGTGAATGCCCAGATTATTCACAAAACTATGACTATGAATATTTAAGAGTAATGATTCTCATAAGGCGTGGAAGCCATTGTCTTATTACTCAAATGGATTTATTACATTGTTGATGATTTATATAAGTTATGTAAGACACGTATAATAAAGATTGTCATTTTATTAATTAATGAAAATATTACAAATACATGTACATATAGCCCATCCAGAAGTTGGGTATAGGACATATCCCTAACAATGTATTCAATTTGTCTACGTGAACCCTTACTCGGCGTAAGCTATTATGTAGTACCTTGGTTCAATTTGGCATAATAACTAAGGTCTCTGTCAAGATGATCGTTTACCATTTTGCTAGCAAACATACTTACTCTTTGTCTTATCTTAACATCTGCTTTATGTATAACACCTATTGCTATGCTAACATATAATGCACTAAAGTTCATGGGCTCTAGTGAATAATCCCTTAAATTCGTGACTGAGAGGTAATTCCTTGTCCTTATTCCATGAAATTTCTGATGAGTACTCTACACTATGGTCATGCTACAACTATTATGATGTGTCCAAGAAAAACCATTTCTAGACTTCTAGTGATGTTCAACATTCTTTACCTTAATCGGTTTCTTCTTAACTGGTATTTTCGAGTTCCTTTAGAAATACTAGTGTCCTTTATGGTTAAGCTTTTTCATATTCTGATGCTAGTCATGGTGTAAATGCATAAAGGATAATCTTACTAGGTATTTCTTTAGCGTTAAATACATGACCTTATTATGTTATTCATTCTCATAACTTAACTATATATTCCTCTATTTTGCCCTCGCTAAGCTCCGAATGCTTATAAGTTATGTCATTCAAGTTCATCTATCTCTATCTATCTATGGGGATTAGAACTTCATAGTTCATGGTCAAATCCTTCATGTACTCTTGCTATCATCGTTTGTCGATACCTTTTTATATCCAGGACATTAATCTTGGGTAGACTTCTTGGCGGTCCTTCCTAATTGGCTACAGATTCATGGATAAGGTACTTATTGTAAGCTCATTTATATGTACACTTGTGCTTAAGTTGTATTTCTTACTGTTCACATTCACAATGTCAATTTGTTTCTGATTATTATTCGTACTCTTCTCGTACTTTTAAATTTGTTACTAATACAAATCTAGTTAACCCTATTTTGAACTGACTTGCTCTCTTTGCCTGGTTGCATTGCAGAATATTCCATCTTCAATTACTCCCTAGTATTATTCTTAACGGTGTACTGTGAAGAGAAACACACGGGTTATTCTCGTTATCTTCCTTTCACCCTCATTTAATAGGATTCCAATCTTATTCCAATATTGAGAAACCTTGTTGTTACGCACTTATTGTTAGACATTATGTCCCATAGCGTCACTGTTTGTAAATGATATTGTATTATTGTACAAAATTAACTATGTGATAATGAAATTGCCTTTTGCCGTTTTGTAATATTATTTACTTTGACTATAAATGGCGAAAGTCCATATGATTAGTACCTGGACTGAGAATGATATGAGACAGTATCAGTCCCCAAAGGTTTAATCATTAAATATCCCTAGTCGTAGTATTATCGAGACTGGACATCGATAATGCGGAATAGACTAGTATTGCGCTTGTGCACGTTGTGAGGGCACAACGGCATAGTTCTCATATATTTAAGTATTGGATACTTATGCAAGTGCGATAGGAGGTTGTGTTTTACCGATGGTACGGAAAACAGCTTCGCTCTGGATAGACCCCGCGGAATCCCATTGGTAGTATGTCTACGTGTCTATGGGAGGCCGCATCAGGGTAGGTGTATATGGTCTTAACCTGAGACTTACATCGCTAGTACTTGCGACAATCGGTAAACTTTGGTTTTGGTGGTGGGGACCTTGACCGGTTCTGTGTACACCTCTTCTGGGTTTATCGAGAATCGTAGTGTACTGGATGTGATGTCAAGATGGAAGTATCGCTTCAGACATATGGAGGTGATGATCACGCAGGACACAGAACTAGCACTCTATAAAAGGTTGCAACCGTCGGGACAATATGACCAGGTCAGGATTGTCCGATTTAAAGAGACTAGTTGCTTGATGTCCGATATATGTTTCGTACGGGGCAGACACATCTCCAGCCCCAGGCCTAGCATGTGATCATCCGATACTGGATCGATGTACGCAATACTACGGTATACTACGCCTGATACAGATCTTATATTCCTATAAGAATATTTCTGGAGAATTGGGTAGGCATGGCGCTTTGCTAGAAGCCAACCTTGTCTTGTAAATCGGTAAAGACGTAGTACGAGGTACGTACGTGTTCGGATTATCCGATGACCGTATTTACTGCCAAAATATCCGGAGATCTCTTGGGTCGCTTCCTGAAGATTCACCTATGATATTTGATTCGAACTTAATTAATCTTGGATTAATTGCGGAGAAGAATTTATCTTGGATAAAGTGCCTAATTAGAGAGAGAGAACGATTAATTTGGAATTAATCAGTAAAATTATTGTATTCGATATAATAATCGAAATTCGATTTCGACGCGAAATTAAAATTAGATTTTAATTCGGGCATACGAGTTAATTTAGAATTAATTCGTAAGCGACGTAAATAATAATTTCGCTAGGAGCGATTATTTATTTAAATCCGATTTAATTAACGTCGCGACGCTAGCTCGGTATTTCGGAAATATCGAACCCGAACGCGTGAGTGGACGTGGGCCCACTTTCATTGGGAAACGTGTGGGGCCCACATGACACATGTCATTATATGCATTATTTTATTGATGATGCATTGCATGGTGATAGTGTATTTTACACTCAAATGTTATGCATGGAATTTGAGTGTTGGACCACTCTAAGCCTTGCATGGCTTGTGTCATAGATTTATTATTATTTAATAAATATTATGGCCATAAATATAAATTGATTTTTTGGTATCAAAATCAATTAGAACAAAAAGAAATTTCTCTCCTCTCTCTCTTTTATGACCGAAAACTGCATGCAGTTTTGGTCTTCATCTTCTTCAATTTTGGTTGCCAAAAGATTGAAGAAAAGATTGTTGTTTGGAACATGCAAGGCTAGCACCTTCAAAGGGATCAAAAGAGGTGATAGGGAAACCATCAAAGAGCTTGGAATACAAAAGCTTGGAGCTTCAAGTCTTCTTCCTCCTCTTGGCCGAATCTTCCAACACTTGGAGCTTCCACCATTTGATCATCTTCTTCATCACATAGCTTTGTAAGTATGATTCCGCCATGCTTCAAGTCTTTTATATATATTCATTTATAGTATTTCATGAATGCTTAATCTTTCCTGGGGACATATTATAGAAACAACACTTATGTCTTTTATTATCTAGTATTCTTCCTACTATATTCTATACCTGAAATTTATGTGATCTATGTCTCTGTCTTCTTATCCGAGGGGTATTATCTTTTAAATGTTTCTTACCCTACCTTATAGGACATTTTACTACACCACAAATGCACTTGTTTCTAGGAATATCAATGGGATGAACATCGATGTCCATCATTATCGCTGTTATCTAACAAGGGTTGGGATGGTGGGGACTGGTCCTGAAGTCTTTTTCAGTTGTGATGGTCTCACTGGCCGTGTTTGTCGTAGTTGCACATGCTGTTCATTTATTATCCTAGGATTCCCTTATTTACTCATTTGATATAAAACTCCCATACTAAAGCACTATTGCCAGAAATTGTTTGAATTACCTCCTTCAACTTTACTAATGATTTATTTTCGACTATTGATCTCACTAGCCTTTACTGAGAACCTCCTTTATGTTTATGCTCTCTCAAAATCCTACCATACTCATTTTTTGTTATTTTTCCTACTATTCTCTGTTTCTTAACCTTCTTAAGTCATTACTTCCCAGGAAGCTCTACATCAACTTCGATTAGTTAGGGTATCTCTACTAATACTTTTGGTTCGAGTGCTACTCTTCTACGAGTTCTTCCATCCTAGTATAATGGGGCTCTTTATAAGTCATATACTGTATTTTCTAACAGAATATCACAATCTTATGATCCTTATCTAGGTTCTGTTAAACTCCTTGGTTTGGCTATTTTATTGTTTCATAATTTATCTGTCCCGTTAAGTATTCTCATTTACTTGTTCAAATCTTTACTAGGCTCTAACTTTAGGGGTGACTATATGTATTTCATAGAGATCTACGGATATTCATATTGTTATTTGTCTAAGTTCGGCGATGGTCTGATAATGTGTCTATACACTTACTAGGGTCGGGCTACCGAGAAGAAGATTTATCATTCGTTCGGTTGAGACCGCATCGGCTACTCCATGTCTTAAGGTTCCATAACTTTATCAACCATTCTGAGGTATCCATTTACATTACCTTCCTTGAGCTATGTTACTATTAGTATTGAACTTCCTTACTACTTCCATACCTTTTTATATTATCTATTTCTGTAACATGTCTCTTAGCTCTAAATTATGAAGTCGAGGCTAGTGGTGGTTTATTCTTATTTGCTATTTTCTAGACCTCAGCTCTTGCCATAGGCTACGACTATAACACTAAATCTGACTGTCCATACTGGTACTTTTTTCAACTCATAATTATCTTCATTCTCATGGGTCTGTCCCCTTAAACCTTCACGGATTCCTACTTGCATTGGTCTGATATTTGATTTTTTACTGATACTATAAATTTGCCAATCTTAGTTTACGTCGGGTTCTCTCTTTTATAACATGAGGAGCCTCCTTGGTCCCTTTCTGGGTGAACCATCTCTCGGTGTTTTCTGTTTCTATCTTAGGATATACCCTCATTAGACTTCCTTACAGTTATCAGTATCTATGTTTGTTAAGGATGGGGTAAGAAATTTCACATCTCATGGATGTTGGCATTTCTGTTCTGGTGTAATATGTTCTGGTAAAGTCTAATACTCATGTTAGGATAGGTATGAGATAAACTCTGTCAGGACGGTTTACTGGTATCACTGAAAGGTGAGAATCTGGGTGGATCAGGACCCTATCTATATCAGGTTCCTTGGTTAAAGTAACTATTCATTTTTCCTTTCGACATTCATTTTATTTACTTACGATCCTGGATTTGGGTGTATAGATTCTCTACGTCCTTTTTTGGTATCTCAAGTCTATTAGGGGTTTCTACAACTAATTCAGATTTCTCGCTTCTTTTATCTTTCTAATTATCCTTCGTTATTGAGGAAAACTTTTTATCCATACGAGGTACTCAAAGACTTTAAGATCCACTTGGAATAATTTTCTGAGGAGGGAAGGAACTTTACTTGGGTCTACCTGACATTTTATTCTTGCTCAGGCTTACTATATTCCCCTTATTTCTATATGTTCTGGCACTTTCTTTATTTATCTGATTTCATATCTCTATCCCTTATTGTCTGGTTGCTTTAAGCATTTGTTTATCATTTCTTACTTTTCTTATAGTTTTCTCTTCCCACTCCCCTTAAGTGAATATTCTGAGAACCTTACTATCTATTCTCACAGCTTGTCTTGAACTTCTAATAATAAGCTAGGATAACTACAGAAGGATTCTCAACTTGGACAAATAGTATGGTTACTTTCATTAGGAAGAATATTCGAATAGCTTGGGAATTTCTTACTAACTTGTCTATAGGACTTGAGGACATACTCGAGGATCGGATACCGGAGAGGTAGTACCTCATACACTAGTACCCCGAGCATTCTACGTAACAAGACCCCAGCATTCTACCCAATGCAGTCACTGACTCCCTACACCATGCTCTGATACAATCTTTGTAACATCTCTTTCCAAGAGATGCTACTGGAAAGGAATAGACTGATATATTCCCTTGAGCCTCTGACTTTCTTACTGTGATCCACATCACTAAACTCATCTCAAACAAAAAATCATACACGGGAACCATTGCCCAACTCAATAACACAAAATGCATATCAAAAACTCATAATCTCTACTGAACTAATGTCAATACCGTTTACAACTCTGTTTATAGACACTTCTATTCATTACACACACAATCTCTATTGAACTAATGTCTGAAAAATGACTTTGCTTTAACTCTGACTGTACTACATCTCTGACTTTACCTAGTGGACTCAACAGTCTGGTGACTACCATCAGTATCTATCCCCTCGAGCTCGTCCTACGAGTGAACCTGCAAAACATAAAACTGAGTGGGTGGGTTAGATCATTTGCACGACCTAATGAGTGGACAATTTTAGAAACGAAAATGGAAATACCTTACAAAATATTCATCTGTTTCTGAAATCAAAATCATCTTAAAAAAAACAATATTTTCTAAAATCTCTTTCTTATATGAAAATATAACTTTTTCTGTAAAACCATTTAGGAAATATTTTCTGTTTGTAAGACTCTGAGTCTTTCTATAAAAATGAATTCTTTCTAAAACCTTTTTCTTAAAACTATTTTTTCTTAATCTCTTTTACAAAACCATCATTTCTGAACAACCATATCTTTGAAAATCTGTCTCTGAAAAAACTGACGCATGAGGGCGTTACATTTTGCCATCCCCTTATACGCCGAAACTAGTAGTCTTGGGGAGTTACGTCTCGTTGTCTCCCAAGATGCTGAACTAGAGCCAGACATATTGATCAATGTTATTACCCTGACCCTGAATCTAGGGTCAATGGGTGTTACGTCTCGCCGTCCCCATAGCCCTGAATCTAGGATCTAGGGGCGTAACATATCTTTGTCCCCTAGTCATGCTCTACATGTGCACATGTTCTGAATCCATCAATTCCAGTAACCGTCAATTCCAATATAAGTACCAAGTTACATCTGAGGTGGGTTTTTCTCCCATGCCACCAAAAATCATCAAAATCATGCTTTAAAAATCATCCATTTCTAAAACATTTCTTAAATATTCTTATTCATAAAACATCTAGAAATAAACTTGGCTAACGCTCTATATGCGGAAAAGTAATTTTCAATTCAAAAACATAAGTAAATATAACTTGAGAAAATGGTCCAGTCACAGATTAATAATTATTGCCAATGATCCTAGATGCGACTAAAAAGGTTCATGTGGAAAAGCTAATCTATTATGTATTCGAGTTTGGTTAGTATATATAAACTAGAAGCTAATCATTTTCATGCATGTTGTATATGTGTCAGGATAGCAAACGTGTTAACTGACTTTAACATCCTAGGCTTGAAATGGGATGAAACTGGTCTTGTTGTGTGCCGCAACTCCAGGTCTTACGCATCACGATGCTCATACGATTAGAATTAAACAGAGAGCTTCTGCTTGATATGCATCACGACGCTGGGTTTTGAGCGTCGCAATGCTCACATAATCAGACCCGAGGCAGAGACATCCTCATGACATGTGTCACTAGCATGACCTGACCTGAGGCAGAGAGCACTCTCATGATCCACGTCGATCCCACGACCTGACCCGAGGCGGACACCATTCTCATGATTAGTGTAGCTCACACGACCTGACACGAGGTGGACAACACTCTCATGATCCACGACGCTCACACGACCTGACCCGAGGCTTCCTCATGACCGACCTTAGGCAAACACATAACCGACCCAAGGTAGAAGGTATGTTAAGTGTGACTCCCACATGCACCGACCCAAGGTAGAGGGTATTCACATGTTCTACGTGACTCCCACACGCACCGACCCAAGATAGAGGATATTCACATGTTCGATGTGACTCTCTGATAAGCGGTAAATATATCAATATTTACCATCCCTTTGACTTAATATTTTGTATAGTTTCATGAGTTTTGTGAATATTTTGATGTGTTTGTGGTATTTTGTAGATAAATAAAATAACAGGACTCTCTGGAATCAATTCGGGGCCAAAACAGTGAAAAACAGACAAAAAAGGGTAAAATAGTCATTAGGCCATCGGCACTTCTACGTCGCGACTGCTAAAATACACCAGACACGTGTCACAATCAGAGAAGTTTTTGCTATCATGCTCCTTGCTAACACGCGTCTGTGTCGCGACATGCACACCCTTACGCGTCGCGACGCCAAGCCAATAATTGAGATAATAATTCTGTCAACACCATGTGTCACCATCTCGCGAAGCTAGCGCCACGTATCTTCAATCAACGGCGTGTCACGATGCGCAATGTTCCACACGTCGCGACGCGTGAGGTAAAATTTTGCCTATAAATTGAGGCCAAATTTCATTTGTAAAACCATACTTTATTCAAAGGAATTCCTTAAGAATACTAAGAAGATTGTATCTTGTTTTTTATTTACAGCTTTCAGCATTTAATTTTATTTACTTTTCGCAAAAATACTTTCTTTTCTTTACTTTTCAGTCTTTATTTTCTTTATTCTGCATGAGGAGGAAACTCCCCTCTGCTGGGGTTAAAGGTCAAGCTTTTATTACTAATATTTAGATTAATCTCCCTTGATTATAATATATAAACTATTTAAAATCTGACTTAATGGGATACTGCCTTTATGGTCGGTTGGACTTAATCTTAAATTTGGTTTTAACCTGCCTAAACATGGTTACCGCCTGTATGGTCGGTTGGAATTAATTATAAATTTGACTTAATCAGGATACTGCCTATATGGTCGGTAATACCACGCAAATGTAATATATTATAATAATGGAGATATTTAAAATAGAAGTATTATTAGTGGATCCTCTAACCCCCAACATTTGCTTTTATTATATTTTTACCTTTTTAATTTTCAGCATTTATTTTATGTCATTTATTTTATTTAAGCTTTTACTAGCCTTAGATATGTGTCGTAACTAAACCCGTTATCTGGGTTGTGATGAATTCTAATATCACCAGTTTATAAGGGGTTATTTTATAGTTTGGGTAAAATAAATGTTTATTTATTAAGTCTTAAGCTTAATGCTTCTTCTTAACTGGCCATTAATAAGATTGATTTGGTAAACTTAAAATAAACTTGACAAAGGAATTTTAGGTTTCAGCCTTAGACTTAATAGCCCACGATCTTCCTTGAGGATAGATAACCCTTTAATAGATTTCCTTACATGATATACATATACCTTTCAGACGGGGGTAGCCACAATTGGAACTTAATCTTAATAAATTCAGGTAACTTGGTTGACATAGACATATGATTAATTGGGTTACACTAGGTATTTGCAGCTGACCATCGACATAGGCTTTTGCATAATTTCGCGTTCCAGGTTAGTAAACCAATAGATTACACAAACATGAGATAACCACTTCATCTTTAAAAAGATATTGGAATGATTCACAACCCTAGATAGTTTCTTAATATTGAATTTTCCCTTAATATACTTTCAAACTGTTTTATTTATTTGTCTTTAGTTTAAAGTCATCATCCAATCAACAACCAATCTATTAGATACTTGTAAAAATTTGGCTTCATAAATTAATAGCTTAGTTATTCAGTCCTCATGGGATCGATACATTTATACTACTTGAACGATACATGCGCTTTCATTATACATGTGTGATTACGTCGGTCAAGTTTTTGGCGCCGTTGCCGGGGACTTATTTATCTTTCACTATTAGTTTTGGGGTTAGATACCTTTACTTCTATCTTATTTCTTTTTACTTATTGTTTTTGTTTTCTTATGTTTCATGTTCTCAGACACTAATGAGATGAACCAGAAGCTTTGAAATCTGACCGCTTGACCCAGAGATTGAAAAAACCATCAGACAGTTGAGAAGGGAACGGCGAGAAGGCCAAAAAGCACTAATCAACATGGAACCTGAACCTTTGGACGTTGCACCACCAATTCCCATTCGAGACAGAACTATTCCGGTGGTTGACGGCTTCATTTCATGTATTATACTTCCTCCCTTACCAGCAAATGCGTGTGACATCAAAATATGCATCCAGATGATTCGGCAATTAGTTCAGTTTGGGGGGGAATGCAACTGAAGATCCTAATACCCATATCAGCAACTTCCTGGAAGTTTGCGGTACTTTCAATTACAACCGAGCAGCTGAAGAAGCAATGAGACTATGTGTTTTTCCATATTCCTCTAAAGACAGAGCTAAGATTTGGCTACATTCACTACCAGCAGGTTCCATCATAACTTGGAACACTTTAGCCATAAAATTCCTTGCAAAGTACTTTCCACCAGCCAGAACTGCAAAGCTGAGGAATGACATCACATCTTTTGTGCAACATGACACATAATCCCTCTGCGAATCTTGGAAAAGGTATAAGGATTTACTCATAAAATGTTCTCATCATTAGGTTGCAAAGTGGCTACAAGTCCAAACCTTCTATAATGGACATTCTGGAATAATGAGAACCACAATTGACGCTGCTGCTGGAGGAGCTTTAATGGAAAAAGGAGAAGATCAGGCCTGTGATTTAATTGAAGAAATGGACAACAACAATTCATTGTGGCCAACAGAAAGAAGCATAATCTAACGAATTACTGGAATCTATGAAGTTGAAGCCAACATAGTCGTGAATGCCAAGCTAGATCAGATATGCAAATTCATGGAAACTCTTAGCACGCAAAGCAATATTGGATCCACAAGTTCACTAAATGGAGGAGAACCAGAGACAGAATCATACCACCAAAATGAAGAGATGGTGAATTATGTCAACAATTTCAACAGACAGAGAAACAATTCCTATTCCAACACCTACAACCCAGGTTGGAAGAATCACCCCAATTTCGCATGGAGCAACAATTCAGGGCAAAGGAACAATCCACCACCCGGATTCCAACAGCAGAGCAAAGGCCAGAAGCATGAAAAAGAACCAAGAATAGCAGAAGTGCTAGCTCAGTTAAAAAAATATGATGTTATGTTTCAAAGCCAATCAGCTTCTATAAAGGCACTGGAAAATCAAATTGGACAACTGGCCAATGCTCAAAGTTACAGACCGCCAGGTAACCTTCCTAGCAACACAGAACCAAATCCAAGGAATCGAGGGAAAGAGCAATGTCAAGCCATTACTTTGAAAAGCGGTACTAAAATTAACAAAGATGTTGGAATCAAGGTATCCACTGAAGAAGTTCCAAAAGAAACAGTTCCACATATGGAGGAAAAAGAAGCAAAGGAAAAAGATCAAGAAAGACTCACTCCACCTCTACCTTTTCCACAATGACTCCAGAAAAGTAAATTGGACAAGCAGTTTGCTCGATTCCTGGACATCTTCAAAAGGTGCATATCAACATTCCATTTGCAGAAGCGTTGGAAGAAATGCCCAGCTATGTCAAATTCATGAAAGACATTATTTCACGAAAGTGGAGATTGGCGAGACAGTAGTATTGACTAAAGAATGCAGCGCCATCATTCAGAGGAAACTTCCCCCAAATTTGAAAGATCCTGACAGTTTCACTGTTCCATGCACTAGTGGAGAACATTATATCGGTAAAGCCTTGTGTGATTTAGGTGCTAGTGTTAATTTGATTCCTTTTTCGATTTACAGGAAACTACAAATTGGAGAAGCAATGCCCACCTCAGTCTCTTTACAACTTGCTGATAGAATGCTCGCATTTCTGAGAGGTGTAGTTGAAGATGTGCTGGTCAAAGTCGACAAACTCATTCTCCCTGCAGATTTCATTATCCTTGACATGGAAGAAGACAAATATATACCCATCATTCTTGGAAGACCATTCTTGGCTACAGGTCGAACTTCTATTGATGTACAAAAAGGAGAATTAACCATGAAAGTGCAGGACCAAGAAGTTACCTTCAATGTTTTCAAAGCCATGAAATTCCCAAATGATGAAAAGGAGGAGGAATGTTTCAGAATTGACGTTGTAGATTGTATTGTCCAGGATAATGATGCAATGCAACCTCCTACGGATAAACTTGAAGCTTGCATCACCAACATGACTGACAGTGAGCTAGATGTTGAAATTCTGGAATGTATCAACTATCTTGAAAAACCATTTTGCTTCAAATCGACCCCACATGTGGAAAGTTTGGAATTACCGGAAAATGAGCGAATCAAGCCCTTAATTGAAGAACCATCGCAGTTGGAGCTGAAGTTACTTTCGAGCCATCTCAGGTATGCATTCTTAGGAAACTCTTCTGAATTACCTGTGATTATTTCTTCTTCGGTAACATTGGAGTAGGAAGAAAATACACTGAGAGTGTTATGAAAACACAAGAAAGCCATTGGATGGACTATAGTAGACATTCGAGGCATTAGTCCATCATTTTACAGGCACAAGATTCTGATGAACGATGAGTACAAAGCCACAGTGGAGCATCAACGGAGAATAAATCCAATCATGAAGGAGGTCATGAAGAAAGAAATTATCAAATGGTTGGATGCCGGCATCATCGACCCCATCTCTGATAGCACTTAGGTGAGTCCTATGTAGTGTGTGACAAAGAAATGAGGAAACTACTGTAGTCACAAATGAAAAGAACGAGCTGATTCTAACAAGAATAGTGACTGGATAGAGAGTATGCATGGACTACAGGAAGCTGAACAAAGCAACAAGGAAAGATCATTTTCGCTGCCATTCATTGACCAGATTCTAAACAGATTAGCGGGACATGAGTTCTATTATTTTTTTGCCGGATATTTGGGGTACAATCAGATTGCCATCACCCCAGAAGATCAGGAGAAAATCACTTTTACATGTTCGTATGGTACTTTTGCTTTCCGCATGATGCCATTTGGACTATGTAATACACATGCTACATTTCAACGTTGCATGATGGCCATCTTCTCAGATATGTTGGAACAAAGTATGGAGGTTTTCATGGATGATTTCACTGTGTTTGGAGACTCTTTCGACCACTACTTGCAAAATCTGGAAAATGTACTACAAAGATGTGAAGATACCAACCTGGTACTCAACTGGGAGAAATGCCACTTTATTGTGCAAGAAGGTATTGTCCTGGGACATCGAATCTCATAAAATAGAATCGAGGTAGATAAATCAAAGATTGAGATAATTGAAAAACTACCTCCACCAACAACTTTCAAAGGGATTCAGAGTTTTCTCGGACATGCAGGCTTTTACATGAGATTTATCAAAGGTTTCTCCAAGATTGCTAAACCTTTGTGCAATCTTCTGGAAAAGGTGTGTCTTTCAACTTCACCAAAGAATGCCACGAAGCTTTTGAGATCTTGAAACAAAAGATGGTTTATGCCCCCATCATAGTAGCACCGGACTGGACCCTTCCATTTGAAGTGATGTGCGATGCTAGTGATTTTGCTGTCGGAGCAGTTTTGGGACAACGCAAGGCAAAGATTTTCCATACCATTTACCACTTCAGCATAACTCTGAATGAAGCTCAACTCAACTATACAACCACTGAAAATGAGTTGCTTGCAGTTGTGTTTGCTTTTGATAAATTCCACTCTTATCTGCTGGGTCCCAAAGTGGTGGTCTACACAGATCATTCAGCAATCAAATATCTGATCGCAAAGAAAGATGCCAAACCCAGATTGATCTATTGGATGCTTCTACTGCAAGAATTTGACATGGAAAGCCGAGACAGGAAAGAGACAGAAAACCAAGTGGCAGATCCCTTATCGAGGCTTGAGAATGGAGAAACAGATGGCAATGAAATGACAATCAAAGAAACTTTTTCAGATGAACAGCTGTTTGCCATGAAACAACATGATGTCCCTTGGTATGTTGACTATGTAAACTACATAGTATTGGGAAAATGGTCGTTGGAATGGACACATCAGCAACAGAAAAAAAATTTCAAAGAAGTCAAGCATTTTTTCTGGGATGAACCGTACCTGTTAAACGTTGTGCTGATCAATTACTGAGACATTGTGTTCCACAGGAGGAATTCAATAGTGTCTTACAGCATTTTCATTCATCACCATACGGCGGACACTTCAGCGGGAATAAAACTGCAGTAAAAGTCCTTCAATCAGGTTTGTTCTGGCCTACTATTTTTAAAGATGCTTATCTATTTGGTCTTCGATGTGACAGGTGCCAGAGAATGGGAAATATATCAAGGAGAAATGAAGGACCTCTGCAAAACATTCTGGAAGTGGAGATATTTGATGTTTGGGGGATTTATTTTATTGGACCCTTTGTTCCATCATTCAGAAACCTGTACATACTGGTTACAGTAGACTACGTCTCCAAATGGGTTGAAGCAATAGCACTGCCATCAAATGATTCAAAAGTGGTGATAAAATTCCTTAAAAATAATATTTTCACTCGCTTTGGAACACCACGGGCAATTATCAGTGATGGTGGCACACATTTTTGCAACAGATACTTTGATGCACTCCTATCCAAATTTGGAGTTACTCATAAAGTTTCCATCGCCTATCATCCACAGTCAAATGGACAGGTTGAAGTTTCAAGCAGGGAGATCAAAAGAATCTTGGAGAGAACCGTTGGATCAACAAGGAGGGACTGGTCTACAAAATTGGATGATGCATTATGGGCCTACCGGACAGCTTATAAAATACCCATTGGTAAATCCCCATATCGAATGGTGTTTGGGAAAGTGTGCCTTCTGCCAGTGGAGCTTGAACACAAAGCGTACTGGGCACTGAAGAAATTAAATCTTGATCCACAAGCAGCAACAGAGAAACGACTACATCAACTTAATGAATTGGAGGAATTTCGCCTACAGGCTTTTTAGAATGCCAAATTATACAAAGAAAAGACTAAGAAATGGCATGATCAAAAAATAGTGCGCAGACAATTGGAACCAAGGCAACATGTGTTGTTATACAATTCAAGGTTGATACTTTTCCTTGGAAAGCTGAAATCAAAGTGGTCAGGTTCATTTGTGATCATTAATGTTTTACCATATGAAGCTGTTGAGTTACTTGATCTCAACACCAACGAAACATTCAAAGTTAACAGCCAGCGTGTCAAACACTACTGGGAGAATCATTTGAGTGACAAAAAGAAAGTGTCACACTTTCAGATCCAGCCTAACGGTCGGGTAATCATGTCTAGCTGACGACGTTAAACTTATCGCTAGCTGAGAGGCAACCCATGCAATTTGTGTATATATTCAGATTTGGTGTGTTTTATTTTTGTATGTTTAATTTTTGTAGGTAAAGTCACATTACAGGAGGGAAAACGTTCTCGCAAATCTTCACAAACAATTTCCTTCTCTCCCTCAAAACTCTCTGATGAAAGTCTACAGAGCTCGCTTGGAACGAATGAGACATCTGATGATCAAAGGTATTCCTAATGACATTCATTGGATTATTGAAGCACGGGTCCGATTAACAGGTGAGTCCTCTGACTCTTTTATTTCATATCTGTCTGGTTTAGGAAGAAGCACCTATGCTAAAAAGAGAAGAGCTAAAAGAATGGGTGTTTGCTATAAATATGCTCGTATGACATGTAATACTCGTTGTCGTTCTTTAGGAATAGTTTCTGATAACCGTGAAGATAAAATTAAATTCATTAAGGATGGCTTGAGTAAGGAGTCTTTGGATGACATCTAAGACTCTTGAGACACATTCCAGTGGATATATGCATCATTCAATTCACGTGTTATATACACAGTATCGAAAAGAAAGACAAAAACTTTGTCTCGGGAATCTGACTCTAAAATACCATGTTTGCCAATTTATAAGAAAATTGGATGGAAAGCTTGTCCCTGACGCATTGACATCATTTGAGCTGTTACTTTCTTTAAATATTATTTTCTTTTTGTCTTTAACTAATAATTGTGATTTATTTTGTTATTTTCTTTAATTTTCTCTGACAGGATCCATACTTTTTGACTTTCACGATTTATTTTACTGTTTAACAAATAATTGTCATCTGACAGGTACTAGTGCTATTATTACTCACCTTTTTTCAGGTGTTATAAATTCAACTCATCATTGCACTCTTGAATACATCCAGAGCTGAGAAATACATTTAAAAAAAAATATAAGTTACTTCAAGAAGATGAGTTGTAAACATCTGTGTGTTTTTTGATACTAGTGTTGGTTCTAAACCAAAATTCGTAGCGGCAACACATGAATTGGGTCGAGTCATTGCTGAAAGGAATATGCACTTAGTATATGGCGGTGGCAATCTTGGACTAATGGGGATCGTTGCAAGGGCTGTACAGGAAGGAAGTAGTCAAGTTCTGGGAATCATCCCAAAACCTTTGGCGGAGGCGAATCTTATAGGACCATCAAACGGAGAGGAACTGATTGTGCCAGGTATGTCTAAGCGACTGTTGGAAATGATTAATCATGCTGATGCTTTTATTGCTTTGGCAGGTAGCTTGGGCACGATGGAGGAAATTTTTACAATGTTATCTTAGGCGAATTTGAACATACACCATAAACCAATTGGACTATTTAATGCTGATGAATTTTATGATTTTCTTTGTTTGTTTCTCGATGATGCCCGGAGAAATGGGTTTGTGTCAAAACTTGTAAAAGAAATCCTATTCACTGCCAGAACTGCCCAAGATTTAATTGATCAAATCTTAGCCTTTGAACCACAGATTGACCCTATCATTTCCAAGATAAATTGGTCTGATAATGATCATGGTAAGAAGCGTCGGATAAATCTGGATCTTAATCTTTAATTTTCATTTTAGATGTAGAATTTCAGCAAACCAAGTACTATTTTCTAAACTCTTCTTCTACTTTTTAAGACATTGGGGACAATGTCTCATTTATGTTTGGGGGAGGGGAATAGTTAACAAGTATCTTGTTTTTGTTGTGTTATTTTTGATTTCCAGTCAAAAAATTTCAAAAAATTAAAAATTTTCAAAAAAATTAAGAAGATATTTTGTTTTTATTTTTGTGTTTTTAACTTGACTAATCTAGTGAAATTGGTGTGAGATAGCTGTGTAAGGAATTTCCACTCTTGAGACGTATCTCAACCTATTTCGTAACAAGTTAATTTTTGTTTTTTTCCTTTTGAATTATTTAATTTATGAATTCTCCATAAAAATGATTAAATTGGATCTTCATATGCTCAGTTGACAGGTATTATCAACATGCATGGTAACATACGGACATGAGATGTAATTGAAAATTTTGTAATATTCAGTGCTCTAGTTTAATTAGAGGAAGCATCTAAAAAAGTGATGGGATAAAAAAAATTGAAAAATGATGAAAAACACATCTGAGATCCGAGTAATTAAGTCCGTAGGGGTGTTTTAACACCTAGTGCCCTAAAGCCAACTTGTTTGGGAGTCACTGGCCCAAAGCTCGCTACATGGATTGAAGATGTTATAAAAAATATATATATATCTGAAATCTGGGTAATTAAGTCGGTATGAGTGTTTTAACACATAGTGCCATAAATCCAACTGGTTTGGGAGTCACTGGCCCAAAGCTCGCTATATGGATGAAAGATATTGTATATAAATAAAATAAAAAAAAATAATAAAAAATGGAAAAATCAGAAAAATATTCCATTGCTAAAAAAAAAGTGTGAATTCTGATATAATTTTAGGACAAAAATATTACTTTCTTTTCAACTACACTTTTGAATATTGTGGGCACAATAAGTTGATTAATACTTTATTGGTTGCGTATATGGAGAATTGTAAAAATAATCGGAGAATTTACTTATTTGGTAATTTAGAAAAATGGAAAACAATTATTAACTTGGATAAGGAGTTTCACCAGTTTAGTCACTAACTTGTTTATTCTCTTTTCTCTTGTCTTTTTGCTTTTGTGTGCATTAGTTTTATATTGACGTTTGTGGGTATCGTTGTTGTAAGCCCCCACGAGACTACAACTCATCTACTAGGGACACCTAGGGGTTTAAAGGTTTGTTAAATACGCTAAATGCAATTGTGATCCCTACAAAAGTGGCTTAGTTTAATTTTATTTTAAAGATGTTTACGTTATTTTATTTTTTTGTTTTGCTCGAGTACTAGCCAAATATTAGGTTTGGGGTTGTGATAAGAGGTAAATATATCAATATTTACCATACCATTGATTTAATATTTTGTATAGTTTCTTACGTTTTGTGAATATTTTGATGTGTTTTGTGGTATTTTGTAGATAAATAAAATAACAGGACTCTTTGGAATCAATTCGGGGCCAAAACAGTGAAAAATGGACAAAAAGGGCAAAATAGTCATTTAAGCATTGCGATGCGGAGCACTTCTGCGTCGCAACTGCTAAAATGCTTCGGACACGTGTCATAATCAGAGAAGTTTTTGCTATAATGCACCTTGCTAACATGCGCCTGCCACGTGTCAACATCATAGCAAAAATTTGCTAACGTACGCCGAACACATGTCACCATCATATGCTGCCGACACTCATCATTGAAACACGTCATGCTTGCATTATGCTGATGTCAGCGTTGGAACGTGCACACCTTTATGCGTCGCGATGCCAAGCCAATAATTGAGATAATAATTATCTCGACACCATGTGTCACCATCTCTCGAAGCTAGCGCCACGGGTCTTCAATCAACGGCGCATCGCGACGCGCAATGTTCCACGCGTCGTGAGGCGTGAGGTAAAAATTTCCTATAAATTGAAGCCGAAATTCATTTGTAAAACCATACTTTCTTCTAAGGAATTCCTTAGTGTAGGCACTGTATTTTTGCATATAAGTCCCGATGATGAGTCTCACATGGAGACACTACCTCTTTAAATTGTGGAAGTCGCGGGAAACGGACATCGGAAGGGAAGAGTCAGACATTGACATATTGTTGGATTTAATTCGCTTGTTTAGCTTCGGGCTCGCTTGTTGGACCTCTGTTTTAAAACACAACCTTAGCCCAAACCCCCCACAATTCACACCACTCATGCCCATTACCCATGCAGCAGCCACTCACGCCATTAGCCTTCAATTCACGCCCATACAACCCCTGAAAAAAGCCTCTGACCTGTACCCTTGAAGTCACACCTAAAGCCCCTGAAAACAGCCTTTGATCTGTACCCCTGAACCGAACCAAACTGCCTCTGACCTGTACCCCTGAACCGCACCAAACTACCTTTGACTTGTACCCCTGAATCGCACCAAACTGCCTCTGACCTATACCCCTGAACCACACAAAACTGCCTCTGACCTGTACCCATGAACCACACCAAACTGCATCTGACTTGTACCCATGAACCGCACCAAACGGCCTCTGACCTGTACCCCTGAACTGCACCAAACTGCCTCTAACCTGTACCCCTGAACCGCACCAAACTGCCTCTGACCTGTACCACTGAACCACACCAAACTACCTCTGACCTGTACCCCTGAACCGCACCAAACACCCTCTGACCTGTAACCCTGAACCACACCGAAAACAGCCCATGAGACACACCCAAATGCCTCTGAAAACTGCCTCTGATACACGCCCAAGGAGTCCATTCACGCCCATCACCTTCCAAATTAAACAAAAACACATATTAATCACATACCTAAATGAAACAAATCAAATAAAATCAAATATATCATCTTCCTAATCAAATCAAATCATATCTAATCACTTCCCTAATTAAAATATTTTTCCCTATCACACACTAATTAAAAATATCTCCCATAATTACACAAATCATTTCCCTTTTCACACAAGGTAAAGCCCAACCCTTTGCCTATAAAAAGAAGCCTAAACCCAACCTAGAAGCCCTAGCAACTCACGCCCAAAGCAACAAAAAAAGGCAAATAATTCACTCTTCTCCTCCTCTCTAGCATCACCGAAACACTCTCCCAAAACAACAAAGGAACATCACCAAAACACCCCCCTAAATAGTAAGTATCATCACCGAAACATACCCCTAAAAAAACCCTTCAAATGCATAATCACCCCCTGACCAGCCTACCTTCAACGCATAATTACCCCACTGACCAGCCTACCTTCAACGCATAATTACCCCCTGACCAGCCTGCCTTCAGCGCATAATCATACGCCCTGACCAGCCTTAACTTCACGTCATCAAGCCCTCACAACTGCCCCTGACCATCCTCAACACAGCCCACAAACTACCCATTTCTCCTTTGTTTTTTTTTTATTTATTTACTTACTTTATTTCACATGAGTATTGTTGGTTAATGTATGCTATGGCTATTAGATGAATGGAATATATGTCGTCTCTTATGGTATATCGGATGGAAACCCAGACGTAAATTCCGTAGCCGAATCCGAATGGACGGTAGTGCGTCTGTACTTGAGAAACAACTCCACGTACCACTTGAGCAAACGGCACATATTTCACTTTATTTTATCTTGTTCGTCTATTATTCGCATTTTACATTCCGCCATTTACTTTCCGTACATTATTTGTTCATGTATTGATAATTTAATGCGCATGGGCTAACTATGGTGGATTAAAGGTCCTCTATTTGAGGGAAATGCCTAAAGGCTACCTTTACCACGATATTTTACCGCGCTGGACGAGGTACACTCGATTGAACGTGAAATGTGTTCCATCGGGCACATGAGGTCCTACATTGTGTATTTTTTATCCATGCATGTGTTTATGTCGTTTCAGATGCCATTTTGGTAATCTCATTCGAACGCGTTTCGAAAGCTACACGAACGTATGCATTCTGTCTCAGTCCATTCGAACGTGTTTATGAACGCTACTCGAACGCGCATGCATTTTGTTTTATCATGCATCAGGTCTTATCCCATTCGAACTCATTCTCAAACGCTATACGAACACGAACATTTTGTTCACCGTTCGAACACATTTTCAAACGCTATATGAACGCACATACAGTGAACAGATTTCTTTTCATCATATTTCATGCATGTTCGCTTCTTTGGTAATTTCTTTTGCATTACATAATTAATCATATCATTTCATTATTGATACTTTTACTATTATCATTTATTTATATTCCCGCAATTATCTTCTTAATGTGTTCGTGAGATTGTGTGATTGCCTTCATTTCACTTACTTCTATGTATGCAAACTTATATATGAGCTTTATTTTCAAGCATGTGAACATAGAAATAGAATACTCTTGGAAATATATGTTACGTAGATCCGATTAAATTATTGTACAAATCATTTCATTACCAGTGGCATAAGTAAGAGACCATTCTGAACCCAACGGTTTGAGGTATTCCCCTACGAGGGGTGAGTGCGGCCTTAAATCATTTTCCCGGTTCACACCGGGTGGCGACTCCATTTTTATTTCTCCGGTGTAGTCCCCCGTGGGCTACTCCGTACTCCCAACTAGGCCGCGAGCCTGGAACAGCGTCGCCGATTTCTATGTCCTACAGTCTGGCGACTCCACTGGGGATAGAGAATCGGCCCCGAAATAATGTCTCATAATGTTTATGATTTGTGCTTTAGTTAATCGTGTCTACCGTGGATTGAAAGGGGTTTAATCAAAGGCATTATTAGAGCTAAGTAATGGTTTGGTGTCTTTCTTCATTCACTATCTTTCTATAAGGAAAAGTTGTGAAGGCACCTAGATAATCATTACTTGAAGCTTACGGTGATGGACTAATTTGGAGGACTTGTTGTTTATTCCTGTCACCAAGGCAATAAGAGCCTAAGAGGCTTGGGTATTTAATAGAGTTCGCTCCACCCTCCCTCTGGGGAATCTTCAATAGGAAATCCATTTGGCAGTCAGTCACGTATCATAACTCGTTGGCACGTACCGTAAGGTATAAAAAAAGTGCGCTCACTTGGTCACTCGAACCCTTGAGTGGGGAGACCTAGTTGTGGGCAATCCTTCACCAGCAAGAGCCTTTGTCTACACTCCCACAAACCCACACGTAGACCATAGTTGTATGACCAATAGAAACTATTCCTTGTGCTTTTGTTTAGGGACCATCATCATTTGGATTCAGTTGGACTTCTTATTAGAAATATGAACTTGTTGGGCCATTTAAACTGGGATGAGTTCGTATCTTATGACGATTGGGGTAAAATTTTCTAAAATACCGATGAGCCACTCTGTAGAAATTGTTTCTTTATGCTTATGCTTAGGACCATCATCATTTGGACTCAGTTAGACTTCTTGTCAGAAAGGCGAACTTGTTGGGCCATTTAAACTTGGATGAGTTCGTATCTTATGAAAATTGGGCTAAAAGTTCCTAAAATGCCGATGGGCCATCCTGTGTTTGGGCCCCTTATCATTCGAAGTTGTTTAGCCATGTTATCACAAAGGTGTAAACCTGTTGGGCCTTTTCAACTGGGACAAGTTTGCACCTTGCAATAACGTGATTGAAGCTTTAAAATGACAAGAGGCCGATGTTGGGTTTCTAGTTAGTCCCAAGGATCAATTCAAGCAAGAAATCATGTGTGACTACTCAAAGATGTATGGCGGAATCATACTTACATTGATCGGTTATGCGATGCGAGGAACAACAAAATCTCCAAGCTTTTGGTCCATGATGCTCATGGCAAAGGCTCCCCTTTGTGCTCCATTTTCGGTCATCTCCAAGCTCCAAGCTTGGTGTGCATTCCATGCCCACGGATAGGTTTCCCTATTACCTTCGCAAGACCCCGAATGTGTGCTAGCACTCTTGAAATTTTGCCACAAAATTTCCTATCACTTCTCCATGGCTCACGGCAATTGCAGGAATTTTGGAGAAGAAAGTGGCCCTTGGCCGAGAGAGTGAAGAAAGGAGAGGAGAGAGTGAGTTGTTTGTTGATTTGTGTTTCTAATACACTTAATTGATTTCTAAAAAACAATTAAAACATATACCAAAATTTGGTATTCGCCTTTTCAAAAAAGGTCAACCAAATTTGGAGCCAAAAGGCAATTAATGCCTTCCAACCACCACCATCACTATTCACATCAAAAGTGACTAGACATCACTCAAAGTGACTAGACATCACATCAATCAAGGTGACTAATGATTTGACGCTTGATGTGACTTGTGGGCCGCACTTGAATTCGAAATGCGAGTGCGCCCGCAAACACTCCTGGGCTCGGGTTCGCTAATTCTGAATTAACGAATTTTCCGTTGCGATGAAATTAAATCAAATTTAATTAAATAATTATGCCTAGCAAAATTACTATTCACGTCGCTAGTGAATTAATTCTAAATTAACTCGTTCGCCCGAATTAAAATCTAATTTTAATTCCGCGTCGAAATCCAATTTCATATAATATATCGAATATATTATTTTATCGATTAATTCCAAATTAATCGTTCTCTCTATTTAAGTAATATTTTATCCCAGAAAAAATATCTCCGTAATTAAATTAACTCGTTCTCTCTCAAATATATTTTATCCCCGTTTTCGATTCGTAGATAAATCTCAACTGAAGTCAGTATTCTGCTTGTCAGCAGATTCTGCACACCAGTACATATTTATGTACCACATTTAGTATCTAAAATCCAATTTTAATACTAGTAGTGAACATGTTTATGACAAACATATTTGAAGTCGGAGCCTTGCCCCGTCTTTTCTTCCTTCATTCTGCCTTGTCCATACAGCAGTCACGCTTCCAGTGACCCCGTTTGCCACAGTTTAGGCAGACATCTTGAGATATGTCCTTTGTCTTCCCAGAAGACTGTGATGATTTTACCTTTCCCCATTTTCACACCCTAGAAGCCTTTGGCCAAGCCTTGGCCTTCTGGAATGTTATGATGCGTCTTGCGCTTCTTGCCCTATTGCAAACTTTGGCTTTGTCTCCTTGAGTATAGACATTAACTCTCCAAGAGTTTTCTATTACAATTTATACTTCTAAGATCTAAGGATAGATCTATGAAGATCCTTCAATTTCATTATCATACAATAAGGATCTAATCCTTAGTTCTGATTAAGAAATTAAAGAGTCTATTTGGCAAGCATAATGGATTAAGCACTTAAGTTATCATCACATAAATCTTCCAAAGATCATGCTCTACTATTTGCTCAACTCCGGGCTTAGGCTTGAGACGTCACTATATCAAATAAAGTAACTTCTCGGTTATCAGGACTATCATGAGATTTTATTCCAAATTTGAAAATTAAAGTCGTTTAAATACTTTTTCACCCAGGGTTATGTTTTAAACACTAATCTTTCAATTATCTTGATTCTAATAGTCCAACTATTTAATCAACGATTTTAGGTACTATTGATTATAATGATTACTATAGTCTAACTATATAATCAACTATAATTTAATAGGTTAAATTCAATTATATTGATTACTATAATCCAATTATAAAATCAACTATTAATTGAAATAGTTTGAATACAGTCCAACTGTTTAATTAAAACAACGATTAAATATTAGTCCAACTAATATATTAATTTATATTGACGAAAAATTTGAAATGAGTGCGTATGGCAAGTAACTAAACGAATATTGCAAATTTAATACTTGCCTCCCACTATTTTTCGGCGAGCCTCTAACCCTCTGTGGAGTACTCGGGAACCCTTGTTTCCTAGTGGCCTAGGATCCTGTTAAATAACACACAATCTTGACTTTGGCCAACAAATTGTATGATAATTAACTAGGTAGATCTCTAAGATCAATTGGATCCCATCCAATTCCTAGATCCAGTAGGTGGACATCCAAGTCTGAAAGATATATCTTATATATGCCAATATATCCAATATATTCCCTAAACTTTTTCCTCTGAATCAATTAAGCCTTGGATTTGGCACAACAAACTTAATGATCCCAGTTAAGCGGAACCCATTGACTATGGAAAGCTTCGTAATCGATGTCGATGGACAAGAAGTGATCTTGACTTTGGCCAACAAATCACAACTTGGACAAGACACCGATATGGAACAAAGCCTTCATGATTCAAACACATATGCGACGGACAAAGGTCTTGACTTTGGCCAACAAACAAATGCCAGTCTTGGATCTTGAGTAAGAATCACTCAATGGAAGGAAAAACGCTTAATATATTTTGAGGGCTTTTCGCGTAATTGGCAGCCAATTAATTATCTTTGTTAGGTCTCATCATCATACACCCTTAAACATGCATTCTAAAAACATAATAAGGCGCGTATAAATAAAATAATAATGATATACGGATGGATATTTAAACACATTGTTCCTAGAACAAATCTCTCCCTTTCCTCTCTCCCGCTAGCACAAGTATTACTTCTACCCAATTACATAACACTTCTAAAGAAACCTCATTTACATTAAGGGGAATATGTGAGAAGAGAAATATAAAGAGTCAAGAGGTAATAGGCTGGACACGCAGGTCCAATTTAATAAATTCTAAATTTATTACAACAATTTCCAAAATTACCCTCACCCATCTAATATCCATTTGATATGCATTATTCATACATCGCATCCATGTATTCACACAAAGCATGTTATCTATCAATCTAATCCAATTAATTAATCTGAAATTAATGACCATCCAATATTCAAACAACGATTTGATTTTGCGCGAGTCCAACTCGTTTTAAGAATAAGTACTCAAAGTACGAATTCTTGAATTATATTAAACTACAACATTAAATCCAATTCAATTTGTATTTAATACTAATTCATTTATTTAATTCCAAATTAAATATTTACACTTTTTAATGTACCTTTACGACTTAGATTCTAAATCTAATCGTTATGTGTCTCAAAGCCCGATTAACATCCAATGTCAATTTAATTTAAAGTCCAATGGGCTTTTAATTAATTTCTTAAGGCATGGACTTTTGGTCAATATGGGTCAAACCCAAATACCAAAGCCCATTTAAGGAATCGCCCTTATTTTCCAAGAAACCAATTTAGGCCCATTAGGCCCAATTAAAATTAAAGGTCCATTAAGTCATATTTGGACTTTAAGGATATGGTTTTGGGCCCAATTGGATCCAACCAATTAGCCTAAACCAAACTTGGCACAACCAAGCCCATTAAGCCCAATTACAACTTTACAAGCCCAATTCCAAATTTGGCCCAATTAATTACATTATCAAAATTCCAAATTTCATAATTTAATTAACCTAAAGTGTATGGCATAATTAATTAACCAAATTAATATTTGCAAAACATCAATTTACACAATTAATTATGTTTATCATCATCAAAACATGTCCAACACATTTGAATCAAAATTCAATCATTTTACATGCTTATAGTCACGGCAATGGTAGGGATTTCTTTGTCCAATTCGGTTTTAATCCAATTAAATCCACAATCAACATTACACAAATGATTGATTTTTAGGGCAAGTATAGTTTCGGCCAAGCCTAACATATTGGGGAAAATTTATCCAATCCAATTTTCATCAAATTGACAATGCATAACACTATGTTATCATAATTTAAGCATATCCAAACAATCAATTTCACTCAAACATGCTCAAATAAATTTTGCCCAATTTTTACCCTAATTTAATTTCATGCTCAAAATGGCTCAAGATACCATTGTTTGGTTTCTAGTTAGTCCCAAGGATCAATTCAAGCAAGAAATCATGTGCGAATACTCAAAGAGGTATGGCGGAATCATACTTACATTGATCGGTTATGCGATGCAAGGAACAACAAAATCTCCAAGCTTTTGGTCCATGATGCTCACAGCAAAGGCTCCCCTTTGTGCTCCATTTTCGGTCATCTTCAAGCTCCAAGCTTGGTGTGCATTCCATGCCCACGGGTGGGTTTCCCTATCACCTTCGCAAGACCCCGAATGTGTGCTAGCACTCTTGAAATTTTGCCATAAAATTTCCGATCACTTCTCCATGGCTCACGGTAATTGCAGGAATTTTGGAGAAGAACGTGGCCCTTGGCCGAGAGAGTGAAGAGAAAAGAGGAGAGAGTGAGTTGGTTGTTGAGTTGTGTATCTAATACACTTAATTGATTTCTAAAAAACAATTAAAACATATACCAAAATTTGGTATTTGCCTTTTCAAAAAAGGTCAACCAAATTTGGAGCCAAAAAGCAATTAATGCCATCCAACCACCACCATCACTATTCACATCAAAAGTGACTAGACATCACATCACTCAAAGTGACTAGACATCACATGAATCAAGGTGACTAATGATTTGACGCTTGATATGACTTGTGGGCCGCACTTGAATTCAAAAAGCGAGTGCGCCCGCAAACACTCCCAAGCTCGGGTTCGCTAATTCCGAATTAACGAATTTTCCGTTGCGACGAAATTAAATCAAATTTATCTAAATAATTATGCATAGCAAAATTACTATTCACATCACTAGCGAATTAATTCTAAATTAACTCGTTCGCCCGAATTAAAATCTAATTTTAATTCCGCGTCGAAATCCAATTTCATATAATATATTGAATATATTATTTTATCGATTAATTCCAAATTAATCGTTCTCTCTCTTTAATTAATATTTTATCCCAGAAAAAATATCTCCGTAATTAATCCCAGATTAATAAAGTGCGAGTCATACGTTATCGATGAATCTTTGGGAAGCGACCCATGAGATCCTCGAATATGTTGGCAGTAAATCCGGTCGTAGGACTATCCGAACACGTACGTACCTAATACTACGTTTTTACCGATTTACAAGACATGGTTGGCTTCTAGCAAAGCACCGTGCCTACCCAATTCTCCCGAAATATTCTTACTAGAACATGTGATCTATATCAGGCAAAGTATACATAGTATTGCGTATTACGATCCAGTATGGGATGTCACGTGCTAGGCTTGGGGCTGGAATTGTGTCTGCCCTGTACGAAGCAAATATCGGATCTCTGGTAACTAGTCTCTATAATCGGATAATCACGACCTTGTCATATTATCCCGATGACTACAATAAATAAGTGTATTAGTTCTGTATCCAACGTGACCATCATCTCCACTATGACTGGAGTGATACTTCCATCTTGACATCACACCCAATACACTACGATTCTCAATATACCCAGAAGAGGTGTACACAGAACCGGTTAAAGCCCTGGACGACCAAAACCAAAGTACATTGATTGTCGCAAGTATTAGCGGTACAAGTCTCAGTTTAAGACCAAATACACCTACCCTGATTCGGACATCCATAGACACATAGTCATACTACCAATGGAATTCCGAGGGTTCTATCCAGAGCGAAGATGTTTTCGTACCATCGGTAAACACAACCTCCTATTACACTTGCATGAGTATCCAATACCCAAATATATGAGAACTATGCCGTTATGCTCCCACAACGCGAACAAGTGTAATACTAGTCTATTCCGCATTATCGATGTCCAATCTCGATAATACTACGACTAGGGATTATTTAATGATTAAACCTTCATGGATTGATATTGTCTCATATCATCTCAATCCAAAACTAATCTTATGGACCTTTTATCATTTATACATCTAGGTAATCCAATTACAAATGATAAAAGGGCAATTTCCTTTGTCACATAGTTAATTTGTACAACAACACCATGATCTGTATAAATAATGATGCTATGGGTCATAATTGTCCAATAGCCGACTTATATATTCCATGCATTGCACGCATACATGCTGACTGAGAATTTTAAAAGCACAACAAATAACTCCATTGCACTGCCGCATATCACTCTTGCAAAACTGCCCAGTCCACACGCATATCATCCCCGAAACTGCCATTCCATTGCCGCATAACACCTCCGCAATTTCCCAGTCCAAACACAATTCACTGCCTCGAACTGCCGTGAAAACCCTCCTAAAATGCCCAGTTAAGTTACCGAATAAACTACCCAAAACTGCCCAGCTCATTACCACAAAATAGCCCATATTTCCCCTCAAAATACTGTAAAATAGTCCCACAAACTGCACCCCAAACCATCGAATAAACTGCCCCAAACTGCCGTGAAAACCCTCCTAAACTGCCCAGTTAAATTACCGAATACACTGCCCAAGACTGCCGATCTAATAACCACAAAACAGCCACTGAAATCTTCCCCTGAACCGCACCAAAATTAGCCCCTGAAATCTGCCCCTGCAACCACCGAAATAGCCCCTGAAATCTACCCATGCAACCACCAAAAAAAATCCCTGAAAACTGCACTTTTAAACCCGTAAACCAGTCCAGAAAAACTGCACATCCACAGTATAAAACAGAGCAAACAGCAGCCCAAATAGTGAGGCAATGAAGGAAAACAACGAATCAGTAAATCGGAAAAAGTCGTGGAGCATCAACCCTTCCGAAAACTGCATAGCGCACTTCCAAGAGACGACTTAAGAGGTTAGACCTGAGGGCATCCCCTTTTTATTCTCCTTTATTATTTTTTTTTTCTTATTTTACTTCGCATGAGTATTTTGGATTGGTGCATGATATGACCTCCAGATGAATGGAATATGTGTTCTCTCTTGCGGTATATCAGATGAAAACCCAAACATAAGTTGTATGCACCCTTAGATATAGGTTTTACCTTTATGCTCACGAACTTATATATAAGTTGTATGCACCCTTAGATATAGGTCGCTCTCATGTACGTAGGTTGCGTAGACTTGGTTAAATTATTTCAAAAAGCTTTTCATTACAAGTGGCATAAGTAAGGGACCATTCCAAACCCAACGGTTTGAGGTCTTCCCTTGCGAGGGGTGAGTACGGCCTTAAATCATTTTCCCAGTTCACACTGGGTGGTGACTCCATTATTCTCCAGTTTAGTTCCCCGTGGACTATTCTGTACTCCCGACTAGGCCGCGAGCCTAGAATAGCGTCGTCGATTTCTGTGTCCTACAGTCTGGTGACTCCACTGGGGATAGAGAATCGGCCCTGATATAATGTCTTGTAATGTTTGTGATTTGTGCTTTAAATTAACCATGTCTACTGTGGGTTTAGGGAGTTTAATCAAAGGAGTTATTAAAGCTAGGTGATGGTTTAGTGTCTTCCTTCATTCACTACCTTTCTATAAGGAAAAGCTGCGAAGGCATCTAGATAATCAT
This sequence comes from Zanthoxylum bungeanum, assembly GCA_019454045.1. Classification (NCBI taxonomy): domain Eukaryota; kingdom Viridiplantae; phylum Streptophyta; class Magnoliopsida; order Sapindales; family Rutaceae; genus Zanthoxylum; species Zanthoxylum bungeanum. Next base: position 86,227 of record SKCR01038720.1, on the reverse strand, counting down.
TACCCGTAGCTAATAGTGACAGACTAATTTAGAGGACTTGTTGTTTATTCTTGTCACCAAGGTGATAAAAGCCTAAGAGATTGGGTATTTAAGAGAGCTTCCTCCACCCTCCTTCTGGGGAATCTACAATAAGAAATCTATTTGACAGCTAGTCACATACCGTAACTCGTTGGCACGTACCGTAAGGTATAAAAAAGGTGCGCTCACTTGGTCGCTTGAACCCTTGAGTGGGGAGTCCTAGTTGTGGGCAATCTTTCATCAGCGGGAGCCTTTGTTTACATTCCTTTAAACCTACATGTGAACCATAGTTGTATGGCTAATAAAAATTATCTTTATGTTTGTGTTTAAGGACCATTGTCATTTGGGTTCAGTTGGACTTCTTGTCAAGAGATATGAACTTGTTGGGCCATTTAAATGGGGACGAGTCTGTGCTTTATGGAAATTGGGCCAAAAGCTTCTAAAATGCCCATGGGCCATATCTTGTTTAGGCCTTTTATCATTTGAAGTTGTTTAGCCATGTTATAGCAAAAGTGTAAACCTTTTGGGCCTTTTCAACTAGGACAAGTTTGCACCTCGCAATAGTATAATTGAATGCTTTAAAATGACAAGAGGCCGACTTATATATTCCATCCATTGTACGCATACATGCTGACTGAGAATTTTAAAAGACACCATAGATTCTCGTTGGGTTAGGAAAGAGGGAAGAATCATCAAAAAGGCCAATAGCAAACATGAGCGAATCAGAGAACGAGGTATCCCGTATGGATCAGTTGGTCTCACCAAGGTTACTTAACAGTTACAAGCCTTGACTACTGCTATGGATAATATGGTTGTGCCCCGTGCTGGGGGAAACTCTGAGAATGTGAGGCGTGAGGAGCCTCCGAACAGGTTGGGGGATGACATCCCCACTTTTAATGATGACATGGCTGAATATGTGGCAGGAAGAATGACTGGGTCTCAGGCAGAATTACAGAAGCTCTGGGATCATGTGGAGTCAATTACCCGTAAACTGAACGGTAAGCATGAGGACTTATTGGAATATGGGGCGATGACCTTTGAGGAGCAATTACCAGCTCAGTTTAAGATGCCCGACATAGCCAAATTCAATGGGAATGGGGACCTGAGGGTCCATCTCCGGCAATATGTCTCGGTAATGAGTTCAGTAGGCCTGTCACAATGCCAAGTTCAGAAAATGTTTGGGATGTCGCTTGAGGGGGCACCCATAGTGTGCTACCATAGCCTTGAAAGAAAAGTTAAGGAAGATTGGAGGGAACTGGCAGAAGCTTTTCTAAAACAGTATGTTACATACATGGAGATTGACTTGTCGCTTCGCGACTTGGAGAATACCAAGCAGAAGTCGGAGGAGAGCTTCAAAGACTACGTGGATCACTGGAGAAGCCAGCTTCTGAAGATGCAGACTCGGCCCTCGGGGAAGGACCAGATAAAGATGATTATCAAGGGTACTAAGCCCGTAATTTATGGCAAGTTGAGGAGGATGACCTCCATGATTGCGGATTTCCAACAGCTGATGGAAACTATCATGGATATTGAAGAAGAAGAAGCAGAGAATAGAAAGTTTTATAGCATGAACAGAAGGACTGTCGGAGGGCCATCAGGTGCCAAGCCTGTTTCTGCCGAGGTTGTTGCCACTAAGAACTTACGTTTTTCCAACCTGGGTAGACCCTTATCCAAAGTGCTTGAGAAGTTGACAAGGCAGAGACTCCTAAAACCCTTGGATCCTAAACCACTCCCAAATCCTCCCCCACCACACCTCAACATGAACTGTTACTGTCACTTCCACCAACAAAACGGCCATGACACCGACAGCTGTGCCGCCTCAGACACAAAATCCAAGACCAAATAGACTCCCACAAAATACCTGAACCTGAGAAAAAACAGCCCAACACATACCGTAACCCCCTGTCTAACTACCACTATGTCCCACCGCCTACCTACATGATCAACTCTGCCCTACCCGAAGACCTTGTCCTCCAAACCTTTGATCACCAAACCTTTTTCCTGGGGATTTGGGATAGCGACAGTGAAGATGAAATGGAGCAAATGGAGAATTTTTTGGAGGAGTTTTCGAGCAGTGATGAAGATGAGGTGAAGGGGATGACCCGTAGTGGGCGTTTTTAAAGTGATACTGCAGAAAAGGGCAAGGAAGTGTTAACAGAAAACAGAGAAGTGTCTGAAAATATGGAGAATGCTGAGGGGGATGCAGTGCTGCATCAGTTAAGGAAGACCCGAGCACAAGTGAGCATCTGGGAGTTGTTATGTGCATCTCAGGAGCACAGGCGGGCCATGGTTGAGGCCTTGAGCAATATAGTAGTGCCGGAGGATGCCAACCCCACGATGTTTGTCGGATCAGTGCGAAATGAAGCTTTGCAGATGATAACCTTTTCTTAGGAGGAACTCCCGGCTGAGGGCAAGAACCATAATAGACCTTTATTCATCAGAGCTGAAGTGAGGGGCAAAAAGACATCTTGTGTAATGGTAGATGATGGCTCATCTATCAATGTTTTCCCATTGAAGATTTTGGCAAGGTTGGGTATAAAGACGATGGATCTGATTCCCTCCAATATGACTATCAAAGCTTATGATGATAGCAAGCGGGGAGTTGAGGGTACCTTTGCCGCAGTAGTCAAGGTTGGCCCGATTGAGGATGAGGTTGAGTTCACAGTGCTGGAAATCCCGGCCATTTTTGCTTTGTTATTGGGAAGGTCGTGGTTCAACAAGCTTGGGGGCGTGCCCTCCACTCTGTATCAGGTTATTATGTTTCCGTACGGGGGAGAGGTTGTCACCATCCGAGCTGAGGTAGACAATGTTGTGGCCGCTTTGGAAAGACAACCTTTCACAAGGTTCCAAGTGTCGGTAACCTTTGAGGAGTGGGTGGATCCTAAGGTGGCTAGGATCATGGAAAAGATGAAGTTCGAGCCGGGTAAAGGTTCAGCATTGCCAAACTTTAAAGGGCAGACTACCCGGAGAGGGTTGGGATACAAGTCTGATGAGGATAAGCCGAAGGCTAAGAAGAAAGGGTCAAAGTTGATAGAATGCTTTGTAAAGGCAACGGGATATCAGGGAGAACCTGAACCGGTAGAAGTCAATGGGTTCGTGGTGCTCGGATTTGAGATCTTTCAGGATGTGATGGGTGAAAAGTCACTGGCATCAGAAATTACGAAGAAGGAAGAAGAGAAATAGGAAGAATAGCTGATGAAGTTGGAGAGCCTGACCCTCGAGGGTAAAAAGGAAACCGAGGAAGACCCAGTTGTGGGAGATGAAGCATTTGTGGAGGATGAAGATGTTTATCTCTCTGATTTTTTTGAATGTATTCCCGCATCTGCTAGCAATAAAGACAATCATTTCACTTACTTGCCTGAGTCTTTTCCTTTCAACTTGCATGACTTGAGCATATTTGATACCAGCTCTACCAAAACAAATGCATTTAACCTTGGTACACCTGAGAGCCTCAAGGAAATCCTAATTGCAAGTGAGGTTACCACTGAGGAGCGAGAGAAATTAGAAGAAATATTAGTCAAATATGCCAAAGTATTTGCTTGGTCATATGAGGACATGCCTAGAGTAGACAGAAGCATCGCCCAGCATACAATACCAACATATCCAAATATGAAGCCAGTGAAATAGAAACTTCGACGGATGAGACCTGAGTGGGCCGAGAAGGTCAGAGAGGAAGTCAAGAAACAGATAGATGTGGGGTTCCTGGAAGTAGTGAAGTATCCTGAGTGGTTGGAAAATATTGTGCCAGTGCCGAAGAAAGATGGGAAGGTCAGAATGTGTGTGGATTACAGAGATCTTAACAAGGCTTGCCCGAAAGATGATTTTCCTCTACCTCATATAGACGTACTAGTTGATAGTGCGGCTTTATCTTCCATGTATTCATTTACAGACGGGTTTTCAGGATACAATCAGGTTCTCATGGCTGAAGAAGACAAGCACAAGATTGCTTTTGTCACCGAGTGGGGCACATATTATTACAAGGTAATGTCGTTTGGGCTCAAGAATGTAGGAGCTACTTATCAGCGGATGGCCACTATATTATTCAACGATTTTATGCACAAAGAGATTGAAGTATATGTGGATGACATGATGGTGAAATCAGAGACAAGAATCGGGCATATAGAAGCGCTGGAGAAGTTCCTTCAGAGAGTTGACAAATACAACTTGCAGCTTAATCCTAAGAAATGTGTGTTTGGGGTAACATCAGGAAAATTGTTGGGACATACAGTAGGAATGGGAGGGATAGAAGTAGACTCTGAGAAAATCAAAGCAATCACCGAAATGCCCGCACCAAAGACTGAGAAAGAAGTTAGAGCATTCCTCGGGAAAATTCAGTATATCAGTCGGTTCATCGCCAAGTTGACGTCAGTATGTGAGCATATCTTCAAACTGCTGAGAAAAGACCAACCAGTGAAATAGAATGAGCAATGTCAAGCAGCCTTCAACAAGATCAGAGAATACCTAGTAAAGCCTCATGTATTGAAACCTCCAAGACCGGGCAAACCCTTAGTACTGTATTTGGCCATAGAATCGGAAGCACTGGGGGCAATGATAGTACCAGCAGATGAGATGGGACTAGAGCATGTGGTCTACTATCTCAGTAAGAAGATGCTTCTGTACGAAGCCCACTATCAAGAAGTAGAAAAAATCTGTTTGGCAGTGGTATGGGCGTCCAGAAAATTACGTCATTACTTCCAATCTTACAAGATCCAGGTGGTAGCAAAGGAGAATCCCTTGAAGTATCTACATTCAGTCCTTCGCTAGTGGGGAAGTTGGGCAGATGGTTAGTGTTGCTGACAGAGTTTGACATTGAGTACCTCACTTCCAAAGTAATCAAAGGGCGAGCCGTAGCAGAGTTCCTGGCATTGCAACCTATTGAAGGGGATCAGTACAAGTTTGAATTCCCAGATGAAGAGATCCAAGCAATAACAGTTCAAGGATGGAAGATGTATTTCGATGGAGTAGTGAATTGCAAAGGAGCCGAAATGGGATCGTGATAGTGACCCCCGAAGGAGAAACCTTGCCTATGGCCAAGAGGTTGACGTTCGGAGTAACTAACAACATGGTCGAGTACGAAGCATGTGCATTTGGATTGACTGCACTGATAGCCTTGAAGGCTGAGAGCGTGGAGGTCTACAGAGATTCGATGTTGGTAGTCCGACAGATACATGGAGAATGGGAATTGAAGGAAGAACGGTTGAAACCTTACCTTTTTCACCTCAGAAAGTTGGCATAGGCTATCCCCGATTGTAAGTTTTGACACTTGCCGCGAGAAGAGAATCAGATGGCAGACGCATTAGCTACACTTGCAGTGACTTGGGAAAATCCAGAGAAGTTAGTGATGAAACCATTGGTACTGACAACAGCAAGCAGACCTGTTTATGAGATAGAAAGAGTTTTGGAAGTGGAGATCGACGATGGAAGACCTTGGTACCGTGATATTCAGCGATACCTGAAACACAGAGAACTCCCAGAAAGAGTAAGCAGAAAAGACAGAATAGCCATTCAGCTGAAGTGTTTAAGAAAAGAAGAAGCTCAGAAGGCAATGGAAGAAATACATGTCGGGGTATGTGGACCGCACATGAATGGGTTGAATTTGTCTCGCAAGATTGTAAGACAAGGTTTCTACTGGTTGACCATTGAGACAGACTGTGCAAAGCTGGTAAAACATTGTCACGATTGTCAAGCACATAGTAATATGAACCATCAGCCTCACACAGAGTTACATGGCCTATCAGAGCCATGGCCTTTTTCAGCATGGAGAATTGACATGATCGAAGAGATTCGACTGAATGCATCGAATGGACATCATTTTATAGTGGTGGCAGTGGACTACTTCTCAAAATGGGTGGCAGCCGAGTCATTTCGTAATGTCACAGCAAAGCAAATGGCGAAGTTAATAGCTCGGAACAGCATATGTCGATATAGGATGCTGCATCATGTAGTGACAGATAATGGAGTTCAGTTTCAAGGGGAAACGAAAGGCAAAGCTATAGAGATATGGGATTGGACATCACAAGTTGTCACCTTACAGACCGCAGGTAAATGGGGCAGTCGAGGCAGCCAATAAGACAGTAAAGAAGATATTAGCCAAGATGACAGAAAACTGTAAAGAATGGGCTAACAAATTATGGTACGCCCTGTGGGGGTACAGAACATCAGTGAGAACATTAACATGAGCCACGCCTTATCCTTTGGTCTATAGAATGGAAGCAGTACTGCCAGTGGAAGTTAAGATACAATCCCTGTGGGTTCTAGCATAAGTAGAGTTGCCTGAACAGGAATGGGCCTCACAGAGATTTGAACAGTTAGCACTGCTGGATGAGAAGAGGATGAAGTCCTTACATCACATGCAGATATACCAGAAGAGGTTGGATGGGGTATTCAACAAGAAGGTGCGTCCTAACAAGATCAGAAAATGTGATCTGGTACTTAAGCAGTCAAAGTCATCGACGACAGACCCAGGGGAAAGTTCAGACCCAACTGGAAAGGACCCTAGATAGTCCATAAAGTAATGGGAAATGGGGCAGTGAGACTGTCCGACTTGGAAGTGAACGAGTTCACCGAGCTGGTCAACGTAGACAGATTGAAGCAGTATTTTTCTGAGGAATAGTAGACCAAGCAGTCACCAGGGGAATCAGAGGAAGACCTAACCCAACGAGATAGAAAACTCATTCATGCATGCATACATACACGTAACATATTTTGCATTCTTTTTTGTGTTGTTTTGTATTCACAGGTTTCAAAGAAGAAAAAGAGAAAGCGGCAAAGGCAAGCCAATCAGAAGCAGCAACAGTACAGTGCCATCAGTTTCAAAAATGATTCAGTATCAGTTTCGGGGATGAGTCACAGGGTTGAGGCCCCCCAACGGTATCAGTTTTGGGGATGAGTCCCGAGGGGCGAGGCCCACATCAGAATCAATATCAGTTTTTCCGGGTATGGCACTCCGGGTATGGAGATATTACAGCGATGCCTCAGGTATGGGGTTTAGCATGCCGAGTATAGCACTTCGGGTATGGACGACGCCTCGGGTATAAGGTTTAACATGTCGGGTATGGCACTCCGGGTATGGAGATATTACTGCGACGCCTCGGGTATGGGGTTTAGTATGCCTGGTATGGAGACACTAATGTGACACTCTGGGTATGGAGACGCAACAGCGACGCCTCGGGTATGAGGTTTAGCATGCCAGGTATGGCTCTCCGGGTATGGAGACACTACTGCGACACTCCGGGTATAGAGACGCAACAGCGATGCCTCGGGTATGGAGACATTACAGCGACGCCTCAGGTATAAGGTTTAGCATACCGGGTATGGCACTCCGGGTATGGAGACACAACCGTAACACTCCAGGTATAGAGACGCAACTGCAACACCTCGGGTATGGGGTTTAGCACGCCAGGTATGGCACAATCAGATTATCTCAGTTCAAAACAACAGGCAAGTCAAGTGGCAACTGGCGAGCCAGGTAAGTAAAAATACATTGCATAGACTTTGATAGGATTTTCATTGTCACACACTGCACAAGTCCCATCAAAGTGGGGGTGACTGTAGGCACTGTATTTTTTCATATAATACTTGACCAAGAAAAGCTTGGAAGCTCATCACCATTTTTCAAAATTCCATGAGAAACGAAGAAGATGGGAGGACTCCCTTGCATCGATGGCTTACGTTTTGGCCTGAGAGAGAGATGAGTGAATATTATCATATTTATAGGGAAAATGCTGATTTTTTCTTATTAAATGAGTGGCTAGATTTTTGCCACATAACTAATTCTAGTCCATTCTCGAAATTTATAGTAGCAGTTATGGAAATCACGATTTTCAACCTGCTTTTGATTTGAATTTGGGAAAACTTCCAACATGGAAGTTATAGGTCTCGATCTTAGCGTTTCGAAGATATAAAATTAATAAAAATCATAGATCTTAGGAAAACGTTACGGCCCAAATACTAAGGACTGTTTGGAGTGGTATAGAAAACGATTTCCATATCGGATCTGCAAAGAATTGATCGAATGTTCAAAAAGTAAAACATGAGCACATATACACTCGAGCATGATTTATTTCATGTATTATGCTACTTATAACATATTAATCATCGGAATTTCCGGGGTGTTACAGGTTATAACTTTTTACTCTGATATCGGATTAAGGTGATTCCAGTTTTGAGATAAAAAAGACTCAAATATCTACAAATTTTCTATTTACAAGATTTTCTAGTTCTGAAATTTTGAAGGATGAAATTGATGAAAAATCCAAAGTTTGTTATATGTAATTATTAAAGACAAAAACAAGAAGAAAAAATATAAATAAATAAATAAATATTAAAAAATTAAAAACTAAATGCCAATCCACCGAAAGTGGATTGGCATGTTCTCTACACCACTTCGCAGTTTGCAAAACTTTACAAATTGTAAAGTTTTGCAATTTGCAAAGTGAGGTGTTGAGTACCTCTATAAAAATAGAAGCTTAGCACCTCATTTAGTAACAAAATTTCCACAGGTCTCTTTTGAGACTTTGAGGGTTGAGCTCTTTAGTGTTTTTTCTTTTGTAATATATATTTTTTTAATAAAATTATGAGTGTTTTATTTATATATGGTTCTGCTAATTTTTCTCATGATGGGTTAAAGGGTGAAGTTAGAGGTATGAAAATATAAGTGATTTTAATTTATATTATATTTTATAAATTTTGATAATTTTCCAAATAAAATTTATACTCTTTCCAGTTTATTGAGGACTCTTGACTAATTGTAGACAGTCCCCAATTGACACAGATATTACTTTAATCCCATAAATGAGAGAATATGGATTATTAAAGATCTGGATTAATTATAGACAACACGGTTCCGCCTATATGGCTGGTTTTATATATTTGACATAATTGAGTACCTAACTGGACTTGTTATAAACAAATATTATCATCGCCTTTATGGCTGGTTTTATATGTTTTGGCATATCTAGTACCTTGGCATGACTAATTTTCGACAGGACGAATTACATGGATTATGTAACATCCCGCCTGATGTCAAGATGCTACAGGCATGAGATAGGAAAAACCATCTCCACAAGCCTCTAATGCTACTAAAATTTCAGCATGATCACTGCTAAAAATCATGAAAACTGGATCAAAGTCCCGCACCTTGAGGTGACATGAAATTAAATTCAAAAGCAATCATCTCAACTCATGTAAATAGGCCTCGGGCCTGACAAATCTCAACTCATATGTAAATAGGCTTCTGGCCCGATAAATCTCAACTCATATATAAATAGGCCTCCGGCTTGACATTAGACAAATAACTACAAACAACTACGTGCTCAGCACGATTTAAAATTATACATATGATACAAATAAATAAAATTAAGGCTGTGGGAGCCCATTACACATCCCGGAATCATACAACAACTCAAGACCGACTTGACTGCATCGAGGTGATCCGCTGTCTACAAGACGTCTATGGAAATCTTCTAGATCTTTAAGTCCAATGTGAAGCAAAACTAGCAAAAATTCAGGGTGTGAGCTATAAAGCTAAGCAAGTAACTCACGTCTTATGTAAATATATCAAGTGACTGTAAGAACAGAAATAGTAATCAGATATATGTGAATATACACAGCTTATAAATCTCATCTCTACTCGATGGTCGTTTACGTATATTATGTTGGGGTAAGCGCAGCGGAGGCGCGGTAAAGAGGCGAAAAAGAGGTTATTAAATATTTTAAAATTTTTCCTGAGTGAATTAATTAATATCAAATATTTTTAATCCATACAAAGTAGTTTAAATATATTATTTATTAACAATTAATAACATAATATATTTCGAAATAAGGCGAATTATTTTACGAAAAAATTTTCTACAAATACTACGCGTAACGGGCAAACGGTCAAGCCGGTTGACCAACCGCCGATCCGAGCCGACCCAGTCATTTGGGCAGTGACCAGTCAGCCCCTGGGCTGTCCAAACATTATTATCCATTTTTCATGCCAAAAATCAATTTATTCACAAAATTAATCCAATTAATTTACACCAAAATTAATCACCACAATATAAAGTTCCAAGAACAATTCTAGATAATATTTGAGTGGCAGTAATCACTCTAGAATGATAATTAATATATTGAGATTGATTCACTAATTAATCTTTTGCACATGCTTAATAAAAGAAACTTATTAAGGTTAAATAAACAACCAACACAAAGTTTTGATTCAAATATATATCCAAGACACACACACACACACACACAAATATATATATATATATATATATATATATATATATACATACACATATCCCATACAAATTTACATGCTTGTGAAATAAAAAACCAATAAATTAGAAGTTATTAACTTAATATAACTTTAATTTCAAGTTCCAAAATTCCAATATTCTTCTTCCTTTGGTGTTGATGTTTTGTTATTAACCCTAACCCAATTTTTCTTTTGTTCTCAACTCATGAGAAAATGACTAAGCCTATTCAAAATGGAACAATTTTCAAATTTATATTTTCCACCAAATGGCCGAAAATATGGCATATTTTTGGTCAAAAAATAAAAAATTATTTAGGTTATAATTTTGATACCTATTGATCTTATCCAAATATTAAATGATTATTTTGATTTTTTATTAATAAATCCATTTGTCAAAAATACATGGTCTAGCCAATTAAAATTGGCCAAATTATTAAGAATATTCCAAGTAATATTTTTAACCCAAAAATAAATTAATTAACAAGTAATTAATTTATCTAATGCTTATTAACAAAAAGATAAAATACATTATGGAAACAAATTCCAATAATATTCTTTCATTTATCATTATTAATAATTAATTAACAATTAATTAATTAATAATTATAATAAAACAAGTGTCAAAATCTAATAGATCATTAATATGTATCTAATAAAAATTATATATCGTATACAAATACACAATATTTAATACGCATGCGTAAATTATGAATAATCCGAATTATCCATAATTAATTGCCCGAGTACTCAACGAGTACACTTTATATTGCGGGACTCTCTAGATTCAAGTTTATCTGTCACGGAAACCATTTCCATGTCCGTAATATTTCCACTCATAAATTACGACGACCATAGATAATCGAGTTGAACCATTCTAGTCGAAGTCATTGCATATATATAATCCATTTTTCATAGGTTATCCGAATTGCTCCAGAGATATAAATTAAACGTCAAATCTCCGGTATGAACAATTCATGTGTCTTGACATAATTATGATTTTTAAATAAATATTCGCAACTTGTGTCTGAATCATACCTTGACCAAGGATTTCAAAGAATCACAAATTAGATACCTAAATCTCGTACACGGGATTGATAGATCCTCTATGGATACATCACAGGATATCATGAGTATCAATTCATACCCGATGAACAGGCGGAGGTCTGATATTAAAAGATCATTGACGTGACTGCCATCAAAGTGTGGAGGATATCTCACATATCCACAATGATATCACAAGTCAAATGAGCTAATAAGCTATTCGACTCGTAAAGATTCCTATTGACGTTGGTGTACCATCTATCAGGAATATTCAAATGGATCGTTCAGTATTTATCCAATAAATACCTATGTGTTTATATGAGTCTCCCAAGACTCATGGTTTACTGAGATAAACCATTAGAATAATTCTAATATACAACATGTACCGGTCTCACGGGTTTACTAACTGACAAGGTATGTAAACCTTGACCATGAACAATTTTATGAATGAGTTATATTGTGACAATTCTCACTTACAATTACGGCGCTTTTGCAATTACGTCATAACTATTCATTCCAATGTTATTTTACGCCTTAACCATATAAAAGATTATATTGACGAAAACTATTAAATTGTATTCATAATAAAATATAAATATACATTATATTTACAATAAATACAACAAATTTGGCGCGCCGAGCACCAATTCTAAAATTTTCTCCCACTTGCTCTAGTGCCAAATTTGATGGTATATAATACCCATCGCCTCTACATGTCTATCATATAGTCTCGAAAGCAAGGCCTTCATAAGCGGGTCTGATATATTATCCTATCCAGATATCTTACATATAGCAACATCTCCTTGAGTGATAATCTCTTGAATAATGTGGTATTTTTGCTCCACATGTTTCAATTTTCAATGCGCTCTCGGGTCTATCTCTGTGCATCGGCACCACTATTATCATAGAATAACGAGATCGAATCCTCGATTCTTCGGACAACTCCCAATTCGGTGATAAAATTTCTAATTCATACAGCTTCTTTTGCAACATCTGATACCGCAATATATTCTGCCTCGGTGGTGGAATCAGTTGTTGATCCTAGTTTGGAATATTTCCAACTAACTGCAGCATTATTAAGAGTAAATACAAAACCTGAGGTAGACTTTCTATCATCAGGATCTGACTGAAAATCAGAATTTGTATATCCTATTATCTGTAAATCACCTTCTGCATAAATAAGAAACTTATCATTAGTACCTTTTAGATACTTTAGGATATGTTTAACGGCCATCCAATGGTCGTTACCTGGATTTGATTGATATCTGCTAGTAACGCTTATTGCATGACTAATATCAGGTCTCGTACATAACATGGCATATATGATGATTCCTAAGCATGATACATAAGGTTGACTAGATATTCTAGCCTTTTCATCTTTCGTTTGAGGACACTTCTTCTTCGAAAGATGAATGCCATGTCGAAAAGATATATTAACAATTTTATAATCGCTAAAATTATACCTTTTGAGGATCTTATCTACGTACGAAGATTGGGATAACCCAATCAGCTTATTTTCTCTATCTCTATAGAGTTTTATACTAAGTATATAGGAAGCTGTTGGACAATTATGACCTATAGCATCACTATTTGTAAAAGACATTGTGGTTTTTGTACAAATTAACTATGTGACAAAGGAAATTACTATTTTATCATTTTGTAATTAGATTACTTGAATATATAAATGATAAAAGTCCTTATGATTAGTTCCGGATTAATAAGATATGAGACAATATCAATCCACGAAAGGTTTAATCATTAAATATCCATAGTCGTAGTATTATCGAGACTGGACATCGATAATACGGAATAGGCTAGTATTGCACTTGTGCGTGTTATGGAAGCGTAACGACATAATTCTCATATATTTGGGTATTGGATACTCATGCAAGTGTAATAGGAGCATTTGTTTGCCGATTGTACGGAATCAGCTTCGCTCTGGATAGACCCATCAGAATCCCATTGGTAGTATGACTATCTGTCTATGGGAATCCGAATCAGGGTAGGTGTATTTGGTCTTAACTTGAGACTTGCATCGCTAATACTTGCGACAATCAGTACGCTTTGGTTTTGGTCGTCTGGGACTTTAACAGGTTCTGTGTATGCCTCTTATGGGTTTATTGAGAATCGTAGTGTATTGGGTGTGATGTCAAGATGGAAGTGTCACTTCAGTCATATGGAGATGATGATCACGCAGGGATACAGAACTGGTACTCTAATATGTTGCAACTATCGGGATAATATGACAAGGTCATGATTATCCGATTAAAGAGACTATCTTCTAGTGATCCGATATATGCTTCATATGGGGCAGACACAATTCTAGCCCTAGGCCTAGCAAGTGACATCTGATACTGGATCGTAATACATAATACTTAGTATACTACGCTTGATAAAGATTATGTATTCCTTAGAAGAATATTTCTGGAGAATTGGGTAGGCACGGTGCTTTGCTAGAAGCCAACCATGTCTTGTAAATCGGTAAGAATGTGGTACGGGGTACGCACGTATTCGGATAGTCTGACGACCAGATTTACTGCCAACATATCTAGGAATCTCATGGGTCGCTTCCCAAAGATTCACCGATGACATTTGACTCGAACAGAATTAATCTGGTATTAATTATGAGAGTGAGAAAATAAATCTAAGATTAATTACGGTAAGAATTTATCTGGGATAAAATTTGAAAAGTAAAGAGAGAACGATTAATTTGGAATTAATTGATTAAATAATATATCAGATATATTAATTGAAATTAGATTTCAATGCGGAATTAAAATTGGATTTTAATTTGGGCAAATGAATTAATTTAGAATTAATTCGTAAGCGACTTTAATAATAATATCGCAACGGAAAATTCGTTAATTTGGAATTAAACGAACCCGGCCCCGAGCGAAGTTGTGTGTTGGATTGTTCGACTTAAATTTGGAATTTACAAGTGGTGGGACCCACTTGACTTACATCAACTAGTTGGACTAGTGATGGAAGTGGTTAAAGGTTGAGTGAAAAACTTGGGTTGCTTATTTTGTACACTAACCAATCCAACACACTTTGTCTTTATTTTGAAAAGATATACCAACTTTGAGATTTGATTTTTGTAATTGATTTTTAGAAAATCAAATACTCAAAACAAAACACTCTCCTCTATCCCTCCTCCAAAAAAGCCGAGAGCTTCTCCTCTCCCCCTTAAGTTTTTGTTGCAAAAATTCTTGAGAGCTAGCACTTCTAAGAGTAAGGAAAGGTGATAGGGAAACCAATCATTGAGTTTGGAACACAAAGAAAAGCTTGGAACTTCAACAAAGGATCAAAAAGTTTTGAACTTAATACATCCATCAAATCCGTTCAATGTAAGTCTTCCGCAACTTCTTTGAATATTCACACACTGAATCATGATTAGAGATCCTTGGCATGTTTTAGGAACACTAACAATGGTATCAGGGTCTTTTCTAAGCATGAAATGAGTTTTGGGTTTATATACTTTAATTTGGGTTTTATGTTTTGAGCATGATTTCTTCAAATTGTTTGTTTGGATGAGCTTGGATGATGATGAATTGGATTTGTACATCTTAAAATTTGAGAAAAATTGATTGGACAAAATTTCCCTAATTTCCTTGCAAAAGCCGAATATGAACCCTAACATATATCATGGTTGTTAGTTTCTATAATATGTCCCAAGGAAAGATTAAGCATTCATGAAATACTATAAATGAATATATATAAAAGACTTGAAGCATGGCGGAATCATACTTACAAAGCTATGTGATGAAGAAGATGATCAAATGGTGGAAGCTCCAAGTGTTGGAAGATTCGGCCAAGAGGAGGAAGAAGACTTGAAGCTCCAAGCTTTTGTATTCCAGCTCTTTGATGGTTTTTCCCTATCACCTCTTTTGATCCCTTGCTTGTGCTAGCAAAATTGGAGAAATAGAAGATCAAATCTTCCTTGCCCTTGTCAATGGAGTTCTCGGCAATTTTAGAGAGAAGAGAGATTTTGTGTAAAGTCTTAATTGATCTTTGTTTTACCAAAAATCAATTTATATTATGTTATAATTTATTAATAAATAATAAATCTATGACATAAACCATGCAATGGCTTAGAGTGTCAAACACTCAAACTCCATGCAAAGCCTTTGAGTGTAATGCACACTATCACCATGCAATGCCTTAGAGTGTTTTGTACACTATTAACATGCAATGCCTTATCAATAAAATAATGCATATAATGACAAGTGTCATGTGGGCCCCACACGTTCCCAAATGAAAGTGGGCCCACGTCCACTCACGCGTTCGGGTTCGATATTTCGAAATACGAACTTGCGTCGCGACGTTAATTAATCGGATTTAAATAAATAATCGCTCCTAGCGAAATTATTATTTACGTCGCTTACGAATTAATTCTAAATTAACTCGTATGCCCGAATTAAAATCTAATTTTAATTTCGCGTCGAAATCGATTTCGATTATTATATCGATTACAATAATTTTATCGATTAATTATTCCAAATTAATCGTTCTCTCTCTAAATTAGGCACTTTATCCAAGATAAAGTTTCTCTCCGCAATTAATCCAAGATTAATTAAGTCCGAATCAAATATCATAGGTGAATCTTCAGGAAGCGACCCAAGAGATCTCCGGATATTTTGGCAGTAAATACGGTCGTCGGATAATCCGAACACGTACTACCTACCATCGTACTACGTCTTTACCGATTTACAAGACAAGGTTGGCTTCTAGCAAAGCGCCATGCCTACCCAATTCTCCAGAAATATTCTTATAGGAATATAAGATCTGTATCAGGCGTAGTATACCGTAGTATTCCGTACATCGATCCAGTATCGGATGATCACATGCTAGGCCTGGGGCTGGAGATGTGTCTGCCCCGTACGAAACATATATCGGACATCAAGCAACTAGTCTCTTTAAATCGGCAATCCTGACCTTGTCATATTGTCCCGACGGTTGCAACCTTTTATAGAGTACTAGTTCTGTGTCCTGCGTGATCATCACCTCCATATGTCTGAAGCGATACTTCCATCTTGACATCACATCCAGTACACTACGATTCTCGATAAACCCAGAAGAGGTGTACACAGAACCGGTTAAGGTCCCCAACCACCAAACTAAAGTTTACCGATTGTCGCAAGTACTAGCGATGTAAGTCTCAGGTTAAGACCATATACACCTACCCTGATGCGGCCTCCCATAGACACGTAGACATACTACCAATGGGATTCCGCGGGGTCTATCCAGAGCGAAGCTGTTTTTCCGTACCATCGGTAAAACACAACCTCCTATCGCACTTGCATAAGTATCCAATACTTAAATATATGAGAACTATGCCGTTGTGCCCTCACAACGTGCACAAGCGCAATACTAGTCTATTCCGCATTATCGATGTCCAGTCTCGATAATACTACGACTAGGGATATTTAATGATTAAACCTTGGGGACTGATACTGTCTCATATCATTCTCAGTCCAGGTACTAATCATATGGACTTTCGCCATTTATAAGTCAAAGTAAATAATATTACAAAACGGCAAAAGGCAATTTCATTATCACATAGTTAATTTTGTACAATAATACAATATCATTTACAAACAGTGACGCTATGGGACATAATGTCTAACAATCTCCCACTTGGCCTATAGCCAGTCACTCAAGCATCTAATACCCGAACTATGTATGTGTCGTTCAAAAACTTGCTGTAGAACAGCTTTCGTCAGCGGATCTGCAATGTTGTCATCTGATGTGACCTTCTCGACTTTTACATCGCCACGATGTATAATCTCCCGAATCAGATGATAACGTCGAAGAACATGCTTGGACCGTTGATGAGACCTTGGTTCCTTAGCCTGTGCTATAGCCCCGTTATTGTCACAATACAATGGAACGGGCTCAGCAGCTGCTAACGGAACTACTCCTAATCCGATTAGGAACTTTCGGATCCAAACTGCCTCCTTTGCTGCTTCAGATGCAGCGATGTACTCCGCTTCTGTTGTTGAATCGGCAACAATATCTTGCTTGGAAGATTTCCAGCTCACTGCTCCGTTATTCAAGCAAAAGATGTACCCGGATTGCGACTTGTAGTCATCCTTGTCGGTTTGGAAACTTGCATCGGTATACCCAGATACCGCAAGTTCTCCACCTCCATAAATTAAGAAAGCATCCTTAGTTCGTTTAAGATACTTAAGGATATTCTTAACTGCTATCCAGTGACCTTCACCTGGATCGGCCTGATAGCGACTGCAACATGCTCAAAGCATATGAGACATCAGGTCGTGTACATATCATGGCATACATGATCGATCCGACTGCCGAGGCGAACGGTATCCGACTCATGTGGTCTCTCTCTTCCTGAGTCTTAGGGCACATGTCCTTAGACAGAGAGGTACCACGTACCATTGGAACCAATCCCCTCTTGGATTGTTCCATGTTGAATCTCTTCAACACTTTATCAATGTATGTACTCTGGGAGAGTCCAAGCAGCTTTCTAGATCTATCCCTGTAGATCTTTATTCCAAGAATAAAGGCTGCTTCTCCCAGATCTTTCATGGAGAATTTTAATGAAAGCCAAGCTTTCACCGACGTTAGCATGGGAATGTCATTGCCTATAAGCAATACGTCGTCGACATAAAGGACAATAAAAGTAAGTGCTCTCCCACTAACCTTCTTGTATACACAAGGGTCATCTGCGTTTGCACGAAAAATCATATTCCTTTATGATATCATCAAAACGCTGATTCCATGACCGTGATGCTTGCTTCAATCCATAAATGGATCGATTTAACTTGCAAACCTTGTTTGCAAGTCTAGGTACGATAAAACCGTCAGGCTGTTGCATATAAACATCCTCCAAAAGGTTTCCGTTAAGGAAAGCGGTTTTAACGTCCATTTTCCATATCTCGAAGTCGAAATATGCAGCTATTGCAAGCATTATCCGAATGGATTTAATCATGGCAACGGGTGAGAAGGTTTCGTCATAATCAATACCATATTGTTGACGATACCCCTTCGCTACAAGCCTAGCCTTGTACGTTTGTACTTTGCCATCCATGTCGGTCTTCTTCTTGAAGATCCATCTGCATCCAATAGGCTTTACGCCTTCTGGTGGCATCAACCAGTGTCCAAACTTGGTTGGCGTACATGGAATCCATCTCGGACTTCATGGCTTCTTGCCATAAAGCGGAATCGATATTTTGTATCGCTTCCTCATACGTAGCCGGCTCATTATCCTCAATAAGATTAATATCTATATGAGGTGAGATCAGGAACCCATACCTCTCAGGTACTGTTCTGACTCTCTCCGACCTACGCGGTCCTTGTGTATGTGAAGTTTGTGGTACAGACTCATCCCGGATGGTCTGTTCTTGTTCCGTCGTTGATTCATTGCCAGGAACAGTATCACTACGATCTTCATCGAGTTCTACTTTCCTCCCACTTACACTGCATTTAGGAATTCCTTCTCAAGGAAAACGCATGTAGAGCAACAAATACTTTGTTCTCTTGTGGGTAATAGAAGTAAATATCCTTTGGTTTCCCTAGGATATCCAACGAAAAGGCATTTATCAGATTTGGGTTCAAGTTTGGTGCCTTCCAAACGTTTAACATATGCCCAGCATCCCCAAATCTTTAGGAAAGAGAAACCTGGTTTCCCTTCCTGTCCATATCTCATATGGGGTCTGTTCAACAGACTTCGACGGTACCTTATTCAAAATAAGTATTGCACTGTTTAATGCGTATCCCCAGAAGGATATTGGTAGCTCAGTGCGACTCATCATTGACCTCACCATGTCCAACAAGGTGCGGTTTCTTCTCCGTTCGGACACACCGCCGTTTAATTGTGTGGTGTTCCAGGAGGAGTCCACTGTGAAAGAATACCATATTCTTTCAAGTAATCTTGAAACTCATAACTTAAGTATTCGCCAACACGGTCTGACCGTAATGTCTTGATACTCATCCCTGTTTGTTTCTCTCCACTTCGTGTCGAACTCTTTGAATTTCTCAAAAGTTTCCGACTTGTGTCTCATAAGATACACATAACCGTAATGAGATGCATCATCTGTAAAGGTTACGAAGTAGTGAAATCCACCTCTAGCCTGGCTAGACATGGGCCCGCATACATCAGTATGAACGAGAGCTAACAGTTCTGTGGCACGTTCACCTTTACCGCTAAAAGGTGATTTAGGCATTTTGCCTAAAAGACAAGATTCGCAGACGTCATATGAATTGGGATCAAATTCGTCCAAGTACCCACTCTTTGAAAGTGTGGATATGCGAGTCTTGTTGATGTGTCCTAGACGACAATGCCACATATAAGCTTCATCATTTTTAGATTACTCCTTTTGAGCCTTTTGTTTGTCATTTTAGGAGATTCATTTATATTCAAAATATAAAGACCGTTATTTGCAACAGCTGTGCAAATTTCTGTATCATTTTTTATATAAATAACACCCTGTGTTCCTGAATACAAAAGTGTAACCCTGCTGGGTTAACAAGGATACAGATATAATGTTCCTAGTTAAACTAGGCACAAAATAACAGTTCAAAAGTTTAAGTTCATGCCCTGAGGGCAGTACTAAAACAAAAGTCCCTACGGCCAAAACAGCAACTGGTGTTCCGTTTCCGACCCGTAGATCCATCTCCCCTGATGCCAGCACCCTGCTATCATGCAGATCCTGCACATCAGTACAAATATGAGCACCACAACCAGAATCAAAAATCCAATTTTTAAAACTAGAAGTATTCATATTTATCTCAATAACAAACATACCAGAGGCAATGGCCTTGCCAGCCTTGATATCCTCCCTCTGCACAATGCTCATTCGGCAGTCACGTTTCCAGTGACCCCTCTTGCCGCAGTTAAGGCAGATGTCCCGAGATTTGTCCTTTGGCTTCCTAGAAGCCACTGTCAACTTGCCTTTACCCTTCTTCTTGAACTTCTTCTTCCTTGCACCTCCAATTGCCTTGGGCCACCCTTTGGCGCATGAGAGGTCAATGCAAAATGCGCCTCGCGCTTGCTCCCCTTTA
The DNA here is from genome assembly GCA_019454045.1 of Zanthoxylum bungeanum. Lineage (NCBI taxonomy): Eukaryota > Viridiplantae > Streptophyta > Magnoliopsida > Sapindales > Rutaceae > Zanthoxylum > Zanthoxylum bungeanum. The sequence continues at coordinate 65,898 of SKCR01038720.1, read as the reverse complement.
GGAGTTCCCTTTCGGACTCCTTCAGCACAGACAACAACTCTCCAAGAGTGTCGTCAGTATCCATCAACTTGTAGTTGACTATGATTTGTTTCCAAGTATCAGGAAGTGACTGCAAGATCATATCTATAGTCAGATCAGCCTCCAAGACTATTCCCATATTGGCCAACTCATCAATATCGGCAATCATTTGAGCCCCGTGGGCTTCAACTGATGCGCCGTCTGTCATCCGGGAGCGGAAGAGTTTCCTTACTAGCTCGTACCTCTTCATTCATCCGCTTATTGGTGCGGTGAAGATCACGCAATCTTGCCATCATGTTATAGGGATCCAAATCCCTATTCTGGCGTCTGAAATGCTGAGTCATTGCAGCTAGCATAACTGACTGAGCTTGGTCACAATCATCACTATGAGTTTTTCCATAACTCTAGCTCCAGTGGCTCAGTGGGTTTAGGCGGGAGAGGTCTCTGAATAGTATACAGTATCCTCTCAGCCCCAAGCACTATCTTGAGGTTCATTTCCCAGTCGGCAAAGTTTTGTCCCTTTGAAGACATTATCGCCCATGATTATGTCGCGGATATTACCTTTGCCAATCATCTTGACAACTATAGTCCAACTATAAAGTCAACGATGTTATGGGTACAGTCAAACTGTTACATATAAAAATAACAATATATTAGTCCAACTAATTATTTAAAATATTGACGAAATAATTTTGAAAGACGCGTAAGGCTAAATATTTGAATGAAATTGCAAATTCAATAATAGCCTCCCACTATTTTCTTCAAGTTTCTAACCCTCTGTAGAGAACTCGGGAAATCGAATTTCCTAGTGGGCTAGGATCCCGTTAAATAACACACAACTTTGACTTTGGCCAACAAGTTGTATGATATTTAACTAGGTAGATCTCGAAGATCAATTGGATCCCATCCAATTCCTAGATCCGGTAGGTGGACATCCAAGTCCGAAACATATATATCTAATACATATGTCAATGTATCTAATACATTTTCCTAACCATTTCCTCTGAATCAACTAAGCCTTGGCTTTGGCACAACAAACCTAATGATTCCAGTTAAGCGGGACCCATGACAAGGAAAATTTCGTAATCAATGTCGATGGACAAGAAGTGATCTTGACTTTGGCCAACAAATCACAACTTGGACAGGACACGATGTGGAACAAAACTCTCATGATTCAAACACATCCTCAATTGACAAAGGTCTTGACTTTGGCCAACAACCAATGCCAATTTCGGATCTGAGAAAGAATCATTCAACGGAAGGAAAATCGCTTAATATTGTTTGAGGGATTTTTGCGTAATTGGCAACCAATTAATTTATCTTTGTTAGGTCTCATCATCATACACCCTTAGCATGCTTCTAAAACATCATATAAAGCGCATAAAGTAAAGTAATAGTGATATGCGGATGGATATATAAACAACTTGTTCCTAGAACAAATCACTCCCTTTCCTCTCCCCGTTAGCACTATTCTACTTCTACCCAATTACATAATACAATAAGAGAAACCTCATTTACATTGAGGGGAATTAGGTGAGAAGAGAATACAAAGAGATAAAGAGATAAGGCTGGACACGCAGGTCCAATTTATAAATTCCAAATTTACAATAATTTCTAAAATTACCCTTTCCCTTCTAATATCCATCCGATATACACTATTCATTCATCACATACATATATATTCAAACAAGACATGCTTTTACAACCAATCTAATCCAATTAATTAGTCTTTGTTTAAAGTGATCATCCAATGTTCAAACAATGGTTTGATTTTGCGCGAGTCCAACTCGATTTAGAATAAGTACATAAGGTACGAATTCGCGAATTATATCGAACTACTAATTAAATCTAATTTAATTGGTATTCAATACTAATTCAATTATTTAATTCCAAATTAAATGTTTACACTTTTAATGTGCTTTAAAGACTTAGATTCTAAATCCAATTCTATTGGGTCTCAAAGCCCAACTAACATCCAATGTTTAATTTAATTCAAGTCAAATGGGCTTTCAATTGATTTATTAAGGCTTGGGCTTTGGTCAATGTGGGTCATACCCAATTACCAAGCCCAAATAGGAATCACCCTTAAGTGCCATAAAACCAATTTCAAGCCCATAAGGCCCAATTAAATTATTAAAGCCCATTATTTATATTTTGGACTTAATGGAGTGATTTAGGCCCAAATTGGATCCAATCCATTTGGCCCAAATCTACTTGGTCCAACCAAGCCCATTATGCCCCAATACAATATTAAAAGCCAATTCACCAATTAAGCCCATTAATTAAATTTTAATATTCCAAACATTAAAGTCCAATTAATTAAAGTGTAATACCAAGATTAATATATTAAAACCAAATATTTCAAAAAATACCCATTTAATTTATTAATCATGTATTGTTCAAAAAAATGTCCAACATTAATTTTAACAAAAAATCAACTCCTTTACATGTCTTAGTACATTCGGCCAAGGTGAGTTTTTTTAGTCGATTTGTTTTTCAATCCGATTGAATTACTAATCTACGTCCCATAGACGTTCTAAGTCATCCAATGATCTTAAACACAAAAAAAAACCAATCCACTCCAAGTAGCAACACATTCGGCCAAGGCATGAATTTGGGGAAAAATCATCCAATGCATTTTTCATAAAATGATTCCATATAACATCATGTTATACACATGCAAGCATACTTATTAATCAAATTTCATAAGAACATGCTTATATCAATTTCTTCATGCCATTCGGCCAGGTTAAGATTTTGGGGAAAAATCATCCAATGCATTTTTCATAAAATTGATTCCATGTATCATCATACTATATACATGCAAGCATACTTATTCATCAAATTTCACAAGAACATGCTTTAACCAATTTTATCACACCATTCGGCCAAGGTTAAAATTTTGGGGAAAAATCATCCAATGCATTTTTCATAAAATTGATTCCATATAACATCATTCTATATACATGCAAGCATACTTATTCATCAAATTTCACAAGAACATGCTTCAACCAATTTTATCAAATTTTAACCTAAAGTATTTCATGCTTAAACCTAGCTCAATGATACCATTGTTAGTTTCTATAATATGTCCCAAGGAAAGATTAAGCATTCATGAAATACTATAAATGAATATATATAAAAGACTTGAAGCATGGCGGAATCATACTTACAAAGCTATGTGATGAAGAAGATGATCAAATGGTGGAAGCTCCAAGTGTTGGAAGATTCGGCCAAGAGGAGGAAGAAGACTTGAAGCTCCAAGCTTTTGTATTCCAAGCTCTTTGATGGTTTCCCTATCACCTCTTTTGATCCCTTGCTTGTGCTAGCAAAATTGGAGAAATAGAAGATCAATCTTCCTTGCCCTTGTCAATGGAGTTCTCGGCAATTTTAGAGAGAAGAGAGATTTTGTGTAAAGTCTTAATTGATCTTTGTTTTACCAAAAATCAATTTATATTTATGTTATAATTTATTAAATAAATAATAAATCTATGACATAAACCATGCAATGGCTTAGAGTGTCAAACACTCAAACTCCATGCAAAGCCTTTGAGTGTAATGCACACTATCACCATGCAATGCCTTAGAGTGTTTTGTACACTATTAACATGCAATGCCTTATCAATAAAATAATGCATATAATGACAAGTGTCATGTGGGCCCCACACGTTCCCAAATGAAAGTGGGCCCACGTCACATCACGCGTTCGGGGTTCGATATTTCCGAAATACCGAACTTGCGTCGCGACGTAATTAAATCGGATTTAAATAAATAATCGCTCCTAGCGAAATTATTATTTACGTCGCTTACGAATTAATTCTAAATTAACTCGTATGCCCGAATTAAAATCTAATTTTAATTTCGCGTCGAAATCGAATTTCGATTATTATATCGAATACAATAATTTTATCGATTAATTCCAAATAATCGTTCTCCTCTCTAAATTAGGCACTTTATCCAAGATAAAGTTTCTCCGCAATTAATCCAAGATTAATTAAGTCCGAATCAAATATCATAGGTGAATCTTCAGGAAGCGACCCAAGAGATCTCCGGATATTTTGGCAGTAAATACGGTCGTCGGATAATCCGAACACGTACGTACCTCGTACTACGTCTTTACCGATTTACAAGACAAGGTTGGCTTCTAGCAAAGCGCCATGCCTATCCAATTCTCCAGAAATATTCTTATAGGAATATAAGATCTGTATCAGGCGTAGTATACCGTGGTATTCCGTACATCGATCCAGTATCGGATGATCACATGCTAGGCCTGGGGCTGGAGATGTGTCTGCCCCGTACGAAACATATATCGGACATCAAGCAACTAGTCTCTTTAAATCGGACAATCCTGACCTTGTCATATTGTCCCGACGGTTGCAACTTTTATAGAGTACTAGTTCTGTGTCCTGCGTGATCATCACCTCCATATGTCTGAAGCGATACTTCCATCTTGACATCACATCCAGTACACTACGATTCTCGATAAACCCAGAAGAGGTGTACACACAGAACCGGTTTAAGGTCCCCAACCACCAAAACTAAAGTTTACCGATTGTCGCAAGTACTAGCGATGTAAGTCTCAGGTTAAGACCATATACACCTACCCTGATGCGGCCTCTCCATAGACACGTAGACATACTACCAATGGGATTCCGCGGGGTCTATCCAGAGCGAAGCTGTTTTCCGTACCATCGGTAAAACACAACCTCCTATCGCACTTGCATAAGTATCCAATACTTAAATATATGAGAACTATGCCGTTGTGCCCTCACAACGTGCACAAGCGCAATACTAGTCTATTCCGCATTATCGATGTCCAGTCTCGATAATACTACGACTAGGGATATTTAATGATTAAACCTTTGGGGACTGATACTGTCTCATATCATTCTCAGTCCAGGTACTAATCATATGGACTTTCGCCATTTATAAGTCAAAGTAAATAATATTACAAAACGGCAAAAGGCAATTTCATTATCACATAGTTAATTTTGTACAATAATACAATATCATTTACAAACAGTGACGCTATGGGACATAATGTCTAACAATGGTGATTTTTGATTTTAGACCATTGGGTGTGTTTAAAGCACGATGTGTATATCGATTGTTGATTTAATTAGATTGAAATCAAAATTAGATATTAATTATGCCAAATTGTCGTGACTATAGAAGCATGAAATAGATTGATTTTGCTTCAATTTTTGTTGGACATGAGTTGTTTTATTTAAGCATGATTAATTAGTTTAATTGGTGTTTTGGAAATATTGGTTTAACTAATTAATTATGGCTATTACACTTTAATTAAAAATAATGTGAAATTTGGAATTTTGTATTAATTAAAATTAGTCTTTAATTTTGAATTGGGCTAATATTATTGTATCTGGGCTTAATGGGCTTGGTTGGGCCAAGCTTGGTTTAGGACAATTGGATTGGATCCAAATTGGGCCTACAACCATTCCATAAAGTCCAAATATAATAATTGGGCCTTTAAATTTTTAATTGGGCCTAATGGGCTTAAATTGATTTTTGGCAAATAGGGTGATTCCTAAATTGGGCCTTGGCATTTGGGTTTGATCCATATTGGCCAAAGCCCATGCCTTAAGAATTAATTAAAAGCCCATTGGACTTTAATTAAATTGACATTAGATGTTAATTGGGCCTTTGAGACCCATTTAGATTGGATTTAAATCTAAGTCTAAAAGGCACATAAATAAGTGTAATTATTTAATTTGGAATTAAATTAGAATTATTATCGAATACAAATTAAATTGAATTTAAAATTATAGTTCGATATAATTCAAGAATACGCACTTTGTGTACTTATTCTTAAATGAGTTGGACTCGCGCAAATCAAATCGTTGTTTGAACATTGGATGGTCATTAATTCAAAGATTAATTAATTGGATTAGATTGATTGAATAACATGCTTTGTGTGAATACATGAATGTATTGTATGAATAATGTATATCGGATGGATTTAGAAGGGTGAGTGCAATTTTGGAAATTGTTGTAATAAATTTTAGAATTTATTAATTGGACCTGCGTGTCCAGCCTTTTATCTCTTGACTCTTTGTATTTCTCTTCTCACCAATTCCCCTCAATTTAATGAGGTTTCTTTATTGTATTATGTAATTGGGTAGAAGTTAGAATAGTGCTAGCGGGAGAGAGGAAATAGAGAGATTTGTTCTACAAACAATTTGTTAAATATCCATCCGCATATCATTATTATTTATTTCGCGCCTTATTATGCTTTTAGAATGCATGCTTAAGGGTGTATGATGAGACCTAATCAAAGATAATAAATTGGTTGCCAATTTACGCAAAAACCCGCAATACAATATTAAGCGTTTTCCTTCCATTGAGTGGTTCTTTCTCAAGATCCAAGATTGCCATTGGTTTGTTGGCCAAAGTCAAGATCAATGTCCATCGCGGATGTGTTGGAACCACGAAAGCTTTGTTCCATATCGCATTTCTTGGGCGGTTGTGACTTGTTGGCCAAAGTCATGGTCACTTCTAGTTCATCGATATGGATTACGAAGCTTTCCCACTGTCTATGGATCCCGCTTAACTGGAATCATTAAGCTTGTTGAGCCAAAGCCAATGCTTAGTTGATTCAGAGGAAAATGTTAGGAAATATATTGGATATATTGACATATATATTGTATATATGTTTCGGACTTGGAGGTCCACCTACCGGATCTAGGAATTGGATGGGATCTGACCGGCGTAAACACACACGTATAACGCAAGCGCACGTATCGTTCAAGTAGTATAAAAATATCGATCCCACGAGGACTTAATATCTAATCTATTAATTTTATAAGGTCAAATGATTACTGATATCTAACAAGTTGATTGATTGATTTGAAAAGGTGACGATTCTAAATTTAAAACAAGTAAATAAAATTGTCGAAAATAGGTTTTAAGAAAATTCAATATTAAAAACTATCTAGGGTTGTGATTTCTTCCAATATCATTTTAAAGATGAAGTGGTTATCTTATAGTTTGGTAATATATTGATTTATTAACCTGGAACACTAAATTATGTGTAAGCCTCTGTCGATGGTCAGACACAAATACCAGTTTAACCCAATTGAACCATATGTCTATGTCAACCAAATTATATGGATTCATTAAGTTTAAGTTCCAATTATAGCTACCCCCCCGCCCGACAGGTATATTCCTATCCTGTAAGGAAATCTATTAAAGGGTTATCTATCCTCAAGGAAGATCGTGGGCTATTGAGTCTAAGGCTGAAACCTAAAATCCTTATGTCTAGTTCATTTTAATTTACCAGATCAATTTTATTAATGGCCAGTTAATGAAAAAGCATTAAGTTTAAGACTCAATAAATAAATCTTTATATTACCCAAGTTATGATCTAACCCTTATAAAACGGTGATATTGGATTTCATCACAACCCAGATAACTAATTTAGTTACAACACATAACTAGGGCTAGTAAAACTGAAAATAAAGACATAAAGTAAAATGCGGTAAAGTAAATACTGAAAAGTAAATTACAATAAAATAAAATGCTAAGGTAAAAGGAATTACTTTTACTACTACTACTATTTAGATATCTACCATAAAATAATATATAAACTTGTGATTCTTTTTCCAACCAGTCATATAGGCGGTAACCTGATTAAGTCAAATTAAGTCCAACCAGCCATAAAGGCGAAACCAAAATTAAATTACCAACCGACCAATCTGGATGTATCCTTTATTAGTCAATATTTTAAATAATGAATATATTATTTTTAAGGGAGATTAATCTAAATAGTAACAGTAAAAGAATTACCTTTCACCCTAGCTGGGGGAGTTACCCCTCCTCATGTTAAATAATAAAAACTGTAAAAAGTAAAAAGTAAAAATTAAATTACTATATTAACAAAACGTAATTAAAATTAATTACAAAACTAAAAACTTAAAAACTAAAAACTTAAAAACTAAAATTAAAAAGAAAGTAGAGAGAGAAACTCTCTCTTTAGATAGAATATAAGAGAGAGAGTGGTGCATTCAATTCTGAAATCTCGAGCTCAATTTATAGGCGCGGATAAGCTTCCAGCGTCGCGACGCCAGAGCCCTCAGCGTCGCTACGCCAGCTTTTGTCGACGTGGCACGCTCTGGTTCGTCTGTTTAAAGATTCTGGATAAGCTGATAAGGTGACACGTGGCGCGGTGGTTGGGCTTCAATTATTGTGACACGTGGCGGCTTCTGATTGGTCGTTGTGATTCTTATCCACCACGTGTCAGATAAGGATTAGATACTCAATTATTGATACTGACGTGGCGATGACGTGGTGATGACGTGGCGGTGACGTGGCGACAACGTGGGAAAGAGACTGTCGGCACCGTAGAATTGCGACACGTGTCACTTCCTGATTGGCTGATGATGATGTGGCATGACACGTGGCAATGTTGACCTGTTGACTTGCTGACGTGGCTGATGACATGGAGACACGTAGGATTCCATGTGGCACACGTGGCGATGATGACTGTCGGCACCGTAGGATGCTGACACGTGGCACGGCGCTTGTTAGCAGATCGGCTGTGATGGTGACACGTGGCACGGCGTATTTTAGCAAAGTCAAACTTTTCTCAGATTCTGATTTGTGGACCCGGCGCACGTTACCACTGTTCGGCGTATTTTAGATGTCGCGACGCGCAAGTCTTCAGCGTCGCGACGCGCTAAAGACCAAAATATCCCTGTTGACGCATTTTTGTCCGTTTTTGCCCCAAATTGCCTCCAATGCTTTCCAAACTTTATTTATCTGCAAAATAACACAAAATACATCAAAACGTTCACAAAACTTGAGAAACTATACAAAATATTAGGTTAAATGAGTGGGAAATAGTGATAGATTTACCACTCATCACACCCCCAAACCTAACATTTTGCTAGTCCTCGAGCAAAACATAGAGTAAAATAACTTAAATAAATTAACTAAGACACTTTCGTAGGGATCACGGTTGCATTTAGCGTATGCAACAAGCCTTAAACCCCTAGGTGTCCCTAGTGGACGAGTTGTAGTCTCGTGAGGGCTTACAACAATGATACCCACAAAACATTGTTACAAAAGTAAAAGTTAGTTAAAACTAATGCACACAAAAGCAAAAAGACAAGAGAAAGAGAATAAAGATGTTAGTGACTAATCAGTGAAACTTCTACTCCAAGTTACTAGTTGTTTTGTTTCATTCTAAATTACTGAATAAGTAAATTCTCGATTATATTACCATTCCATCCATATACACAGCCAACAAAATATTAAATCAACTCATTTTTGCCCACAACAGTCATAAGTGCAGTTGAGAAGAGTATATTTTTTGTCCTAAAGTTCTATCAGATTTCACACCTTTTGGCAGCAATGGAATAATTTTCTCATTTTTCTGATTTTTTCTTTGAATTTTTTCTCTATTTTTTATTTATATACAATATCTTCCGTCTATGTAGCGAGTGTTGGGGTCGGTGACTCCCAAACCAGTTGGCTTTAGGGCACCAGGTGTTAAGACACCCCTACGGACTTAATTACTCAGACTTCAGATATAAATATTTTTACAGCATCTTTGATCCATGTAACAAGCTTTGGGCCAGTGACTCCCAAACCAGTTGGTTTTAGGGCACTAGGTGTTAGAACACCCTTACAGACTTAATAACTCGGATCTCAGACGTTTTTTCTTTTTTTCTTTTTTTTTTACTCCATTACTTTTTGAGATGTTTCCTCCAATTAAACTAGAGCACTGAATATTACAAACTTTTCAATTTTAGCTCATGTCCGTACGTTACTATATATGTTGATAATATCTGCTAACTGAACATATAAAGATTCATTTTAGTCCGTTTTAAGGAGAATTCACAAATTAAATAATTTAAAAGGAAATAAACAAAAATTAACTTGTTTCGAAATAGGTTTGAGATACGTCTCAGGAGTGGAAACTCCTTACTCAGCTATCTCTTACTAATTTCACACTTTTTAGTCAAATTAAAAAACACAAAACACAAAATATTTTTGTAATTTTTGAAATTTTTCAATTTTTTTGTATTTTCGAAAAATTTTGGACTAAAAATAAAAACAACATACAAACTAAAAACTGTTGGATAATATGACCCATAGCGTCACTATTTGCACAGATCATTGTGTTGTTGTAGCAAATTAACTATGTAATAAGGAAATTGCACTCTCATCATTTGTGATTAGATCACCATAGATATATAAATGAAGAGAGGTCCCTATGATTAGTTCCTGGATTGAGATGATATGAGACAGTATCAGTCCACAAAGGATAATCATTAAATATCCCTAGCCGTAGTATTATCGAGACTGGACATCGATAATGCGGAATAGGCTAGTATTGCACTTGTGTGCGTTGTGAGGGCACAACGACATAGTTCTCATATATATAAGTATTGGGATACTTATGCAAGTGCGATAGGAGGTCGTGTTTCACCGATGGTACGGGAAACAGCTTCGCTCTGGATAGACCCCTCGGAATCCCATTGGTATTATGACTATGTGTCTATGGGAGGCCGAAATCAAGGTAGGTGTGTATAGTCTTAACCTGAGACTTGCACCGCTAATACTTACGATAATCGATAAACTTTGGTCTTGGTGGTAGGGGGCTTTAACCGGTTCTGTGTACACCACTTCTGGGTTTATCAGAGAGTCGTAGAGTATTGGGTGTGATGTCAAGACGGAAGTGTCACTTCAGTCATATTGAGATGATGTCCACACGGACGGTACTAGTGCTCTTAAGTGTTGCGCAACCATCGGGATATTATGACCAGGTCATAAATATCCGATTACAGAGACTATGTTACCAGACATCCGACATGTGCTTCGGACGGGGCAGACACTTATCCAGCCCCAGCCCTAACACGTGACTATCCGATACTGGGCCAATATACACAATACTACGGTATACTACGCTTGATACAGATCTATATTTCCTGTAAGAATATTTCTGGAGAATTGGGTAGGCATGGCGTTTTTGCTAGAAGCCAACCTTGTCTTGTAAATCGATAGAAACGTAGTACGAGGTACTTTACGTGTTCGGATAGTCCGACGATCGTATTTACTGCCAACATATCCGGAGATCTCATGGGTCGGTTCCTGAAGATTCACCGATGACGTATGACTCGCACTTTGATTAATCTGGGATTAATTAGTAGAGAGAGATAGAATTAATCTGGGATTAATTCGATGAGAGAGAAAATTAATCTGGGATTAATTACGGAGATATTTTATCTCGGATAAAATATCGTTAAAGAGAGAGAACGATTAATTTGGAATTAATCGATAAAATTAATATATTCGATATATTAATCGAAATTGGATTTCGATGCGGAATTAAAATTAGATTTTAATTCGGGCGAACGAATTAATTAGAATTAATTCGTTAGCGACGTGAATAGTGAATTCGCTAGGCGTAATCACTTAATTACGACGCGACGGAAAATTCGTTAATTTGGAATTAGCGAACCCGAGCCCGAGAGTGATTGCGAGCGCATTCGCATTTCGAATTCGAGCGCGGCACGCGAGTCACATCAAGCGTCAAATCGCTAGTTGCGTCAATCGTCAAATCAATTGTCACTTTGAGTGATGTGACTTGACAATATGTCACTTTATTAAAGTGAATAGATGTGATGTGAAAAGTGATGTGATATGACTTAAAGTTAAAAGTAAAAGTGATGGAATATGAAAAGGTTTGGAATATATATATATGTTTTATTTATTTTTGGAAAATAAATGAATAAATATATATTACTTTTTCTTTTCCCTTTTACTATTTATTCGGTCCTCTCTCTCCTCTTTCACGACAACTCTTCCTCTCCCTCTCTTTTCTCTTCTTCTCCCTCACGGTTTTGGAAACCGATTCTTGTTCTTCAAAATCTGGGTTTGACCGAATGAAGAAGAGAAATCAAATAGATGATAAGTGCTAGCACACTCTAGGAGGCATACATAGGTGATAGGGAAGTGATTCTTTGAGCATGGAAGCTTGAAGCTTGGAGCTTCAATGGAGTTCATGCATGGCCGATTCTTGGAGGAGGAAGCAGCCCCCACGCCGAGCAGTCTACCTTCTTCGCAGCTCACTGCCGAGCAGTAACATGCATTGCGTTTTGGTTGTGTTCTTCCTAGCATCAAACCCATCAATGTGAGTATATTCCGCACCTCCTTTGATGTGTTCATATGCGGTTTTTATGCATGATTTGTTGATCTTGGGACTTGAATTGAACTCTTACAATGGTATCTTGAGCTTTTGATGCATGAAAACCGAATTAGGGTTTCTTGAGCAAATTTGGGGGCTTTTTGATTTTAGCTTGATTCTGACAATTGATTGTTTAAGAATGCTTATATATGATCTAATTTGAGTTATATGTAATCAATTTGATAAAAAATTGATTGGATTGATTTTCCCCAATTTGCTTATTTTTGGTCAAAACTTTAATTTGGGTAAACTCGATTTAGGCATGATTTGGTTGAATTGTTTGATGAAGTATGCTTAGAACATGTTTAATTGAGATTGTGTGTGATCAATTTCATGAAATTGGATTGGATTCAATTTTCCCCAAATTGGAGGCTTGGCCGAAAATTGCATAACCCTAATGTCTTGGTAATTTTGTTTTGTTTGATCATTGGATGACTTAAAACAATTGGTTAATGTTGTTTTGAAGTTCAATTGGATTGAATTTTGATTTGGAAACATTTTTCCCTTTTAAAGTGGCTTGGCCGAATCTTTCTGGACATGAAATTCATTGTGATTTTGTTGTTTGATTCATTGGATGAATTGAATTGATTTGGGAAATTAAGATTGTGGACTCAATTGGATTGAAACCGAATCGAATTGAAAAACCCCTAATTGCCGAGACTTGAAAGCATGTTAATTGGGGTTTGATTTTGATTGAAGTGTGTTGGACACTATTTGGTTGTTAAAGTGCATGATTAATTAGGCTAATTGATATTTTAGAAATGTTAATTGGGTAATTGATTGTGTATTACACTTAGGTTAATTAATTGTGAAATTTGGAATTTTATAAGTTAATTAATTTGGGCTTGATTTTGGAAGTTGGGCTTGTTAGGTTGTAATTGGGCTTTGGGCTTTGTTGTAACAAAGTTGGGTTTAGGCAAAATTGGTTGGATCCAATTAGGCCCAAAACCGAATCCAAAAGGTCCAATTATGACTTAATGGACCTTAATTATTTAATGGGCCTAATGGGCCAAAATTAATTTAAAGGCTTATGGGGTAACTCCCGGATTGTTTTGGTTGTTCGGTTTGACCCGAGTTGACCAAAGTCCACGCCTATAGAAATTAATTAAAAGCCCATTGGACTTTAATTAAATAAAACATTAGATGTTTATCGGGCTTTGAGACCCGTTGCGATTAAATTTGGAATTTAAGTCGTAAAGGTTCATTAATAAAAGTGTAATATTTATTTAGAATTAAATAATGAATTAGAATTAAATACGTATTAATTGGATTTAATTATGTAATTAATTTTAATTCGTAGAATCGTACTTTGAGTACGTGTTCGCAATAACGAGTTTGACTCGAACAAAAATCAAATCTTTGTTTGAACATTGGATGATCACTAATAATCAAGATTAATTAATTTGATTGATTGATTGATAACATGCTTGTATGAATACATGGTTGTGATGTTTGAATAATGTATATCGGATGGATATTAGTCGGGTTGGGCGATTTTGGAAATTGTAATAAATTTGATTTATTAAATTGGACCTGCGTGTCCAGCCTTATCTCCTATTTCTTTGTATTCTCTTCTCACCTATTCCCCTCCATGTAAAAGAGGTTTCTTTAGAAGTGTAGTGTAACGGGTAGAAGTAATACAAGTGCTAGCGGGAGAGAGAAAGTGAGAGATTTGATCTAGGATCAATGTAAAGTATCCATCCGCATATCATTATTATTTATTTCATACTCGCTTATTATGTATTTAGAATGCATGTTTAAGGGTGTATGATGATGAGACCTTAACAAAGATAATTAAATGGGTAGCCAATTTGCACGCGAAAAACCTCGTTTTATATTAAGCAAATATCCTTCCATTGAATGATTCTTGTTCAAGATCCGAAGTTGGCATTGGTTTTTATTGACCAAAGTCAAGACCTTTGTCAATCAAGGATGTACTTGAATCATGAGAGTTTGTTGCATATCGGTGTCTTGTCCAAATCGTGATTTTTATTGGCCAAAGTCAAGATCACTTTTTGTCCAATGACATTGATTACGAAACTTTCTTCTTCGTCAATGGGTCCCGCTTAACTGGAATCATTAGGTTTGTTTTTGGCCAAATCCAAGGCCTAGATGATTCAGAGGATAGGGTTAGGAAAATGTAATGGATACATTGACATTATACATATGTTTCGGACTGGATGTCCCCTAACCGGATCTAGGAATTGGATGAGATCCAATGATCATAGAGATCTACCTAAGTTAAATAGCATACAGCTTTTATTGGCCAAAGTCAAGGTTGTGTGTTATTTAACGGGATCCTAGCCCACTAGGAAACGCGGTTTCCCGAGTACTCCACAGAGGGTTAGAGGCTCGACGAAAAATAGTGGGAGGCAAGTATTGAATTTGCAACATTCGTTCGAATACTCGCTAAACACGCTCATTTTATTTATTTCGTCATTAGATTAAATGTTAGTTTGGACTAATATTTAAATTGTTGTTTTAATAAACAGTTGGACTGTATTATACTTGATTATATATAATTGGATTATATTAATCAATATATTTGAATTAATTAATTTCAGTTACAGTTGATTTTATAATTGGATTATAGTAATCAATGTAATTGAGGTTAATTAATTTGGATTATATTTGATTATATAGTTGGACTATTATAATCATTATAATATATATAGTACCACTAATCGTTGATTAAATAGTTGGACTATTGTAATCAAGATAAGAAATTGAAAAGTTGGATATTTAAAATATAATCTGGGATTAAAATATTTTAAATGATTTAATTTTCAAATTGGGAATAAATAATAAGGTTACTTTATTTGATAATAACTTATTGTACGTTTACGCCCAAAATTAAGCAAATAGTAGAGCATAAAATCTTTGGAAGATTTATGTGATGATGACTTTAATGCTTAATTAATATACTTACAATAAATCATCTTTAGATTTTAAAAGTATTAAAATTGTAATTAATAATTCTTTGAGAATTGATTTGACCATTCTAGTGGAGAAAAGTCAAAATTTGCAATTGGGCATGTAGCACAAGGTGCACATCGTTTCAATATTCCAAAACCCAAGGCTTGGCCAAAGGTTTGTGAAATATCGAAAAGAATAATTGACATATCCCGAAGTGACTACCATTTGGATATGGAAGACACGAAGGAGTTAAAGAAAGGGCGAGTCCCTAACTTTAAAAATATTTGTCAAAGTTATGTTCACTACTAGTATTGAAATTAGATTTTAAATACTTAGTGTGGTACATAAAATATCTGTATTGATGTTCAGAATCCGCTATGAGTTGGATACTGACTTTAAACCGAGATTTCTCTGCAAATCGGAAACTGGACGAAGGTCGCTGTTTCGACCGTGGATACCTGAGTTTAGAACTACCCTTTGGGTATGTACTTAAATTAGGAACTGTTATAATGTAACTAGTTTGACTAGAGACATTATCTCTATATCAGTGTTTAATCCATTGCGGATAAAACCTTATATTCTAGAACACTAAGTGTTTTATTATATAAAGATGATACCGAGATAAACACATTAGATGTGAATAACAGAATTTATATTTTGAATATAAATAAAATCTCAAACATATAAAATGACAAATAAATAAGCTCATATTGATTTGATCAATAGAGACTTATTTATGGCATTGTTGTCTGGGACACAATTAAACAAGACTCGTATATCCACACTTTTGAAGAGTGGGTACTAGGACTGATTTGACCATTCAAATAGGGTCTACGAATCTAGTTTACTAGGTAAAGTACCTAAAATACTATTTACTAGGTAATAGTGTAAAGGCAACCGATCTGTAAACCCTATTCATGGTGAAGTAAGTGGGCCCATATCTAGCTTGGCTAGATGTGTACATGAATATTTCGTGACCTTAACGGATGTGGCATCACGTTATGGTTATGTGTTTCTTTTGAAAAACACAAATACGAAACTTTGAGTTTCGACACGAATATACAAACAGATCGGCTGTAGTATTATGCCGCTACGGTAAGACCGTATTGGTAAATACTTAAGCAGTAAGTTTTCATACGTACATGAAAGAGTACGGTATTCTTTCATATGAGGACTCCTCCGAGACACGTCAATTGACGGTGTGTGTCAGAACTAAAAACCAAGTTTTGTTGGACATGATTAGTTTTTCGCGAGTCGCTCTGAGCTACTGTTTCCTTCAACAGGATATGTATTAACAGTGCAAACTTATTTAGAATAAGGTTCCATGTAAATCTGTTTGACAGATATCATATAGGATATGAACAGGAAAGAAACGAGGTTTCTCATTCCTGATAATTTGGGTATGCCAGGCATAAAGTTTGGATGATACCAACTAAGAACCCAAATAGGATTAGTGCCAATATATGTTTCCTAAGGGAAACCATAAGTATAGTACTTATAAATCCCACATGAGAACAATGTGATTGTTGCTCACCATGCGGTTTTCCTGAGAGGAATACCGATTGCAGTGGTCAGTGGGAGGATAGTGATACTCGATGAAAATCGGAGTAAATATTATTCAAAGCACGAAGTCCTAATTGGAACACAACAATTCATCTATGATGAATCTGTACCATTAATCTCAAATACACAAGAAATCGGGTAGATCGGATAGAGTCAGAAAACAACCTAGGGTATGGGTTTCTGATCTAACCGCATTAAGATGTCAATCTTATGAAGGTATATCCACCGACTACGTTTTGAGGAAGTGATACGAGGTATCGACTCCCTGTTATGGCAAAGTGCCATGAGTCCGAAATGGATTCCATGTATAACGACTATTATGGATACTAGTTGTTGTACCACAAAGCATTGTGCCTATTGGTACATTATACGTCTTCAAGGAAGACATACATGGATGGCAACATACCAACGTACAAGCTAGGCTTTTGACGGAAAGGTATCGTTATCAACATTGTGTTAATAACGGTTCAACCTTTTACCTGTTGCCATGGTAAATCCATTTTGAAGATGCTTGTTGATAACTGTATATTTCATTTATGAAATATGTCAGTTACAAATCAAAATCGCTTTCCTGAAAAGGAAACCTTTTGGAGAATGTTTATAACATTCTGACGATTTTTGTATAACCGACAAACAAGGTTTGCAGATTATTCAATCCATGTTTGGATTGAAGCAAGCATAGGGTTCTTGGAACTGACGTTTTGAAATAATCATAATGGTTTATGATTTAACTCAAAACGAAATAATTCTTGTGTATATAAGGAGGTTAGTGGGAGAGGACACTGACAATGAAATTCCCATAAAATAATTGGTGAAAGCTTGGCTTTCATGGATATTATTTCAATAGAAATTCTCCGTAGAATTCTGGGGAGTAACAACCTTTATTCAGGAATAAAGATCTACTGGGATAGATTTGGAGTTGTTAACACTCTCTGGGAAATTGTACATTTAAAATGTACTTGTATTGGTGTCTCATACGCTTCGAGAATATGGAGTCACAATCAGGTCAATCCAAGTGATAGTCACTGGATTGAAGTTTAAGGACATCTGTTAGTATCTTAGAGAACTAAAGATGTTGTCTTAAACTATGGAGAAGGAGAACTTGAAGTGACTGGGATCACTACTGCAAGTTTCCGAACAATTAAATACTACGGTACTATAAAGTTTGAATAACGGGACAGTGAGCTGGAAATCTCCGAGCAAGATAACTGTTGCCGAATTAACAACAAATGCGGATATTGCTGCAGCTGAGGCAGCAATAGAAGCCATTTGGATCGATAATAAATCTAATTAGATTAGATATAATTCTGTTAGCAGCTGAGCTAGGCGTCAGCACAGGCTAAAGAATTAAAGGTCTCATCGACGATCCAGATATATACTTCTATATCATCTGATTCGTTCGGATCATACATCGTGGCGATGTGATGATCGTGTAAATCGCGTCAGACGATAATTAAGCAATCTGCTGACGAAAACCTTCCTCAGCAATTGAGCGAATTGTACATAGTTCGGGTGTTAGACACTCGAGTGACTGGCTATGTGCCAAGTGGGAGATTATTGGATAATATGACCATAGCGTCACTATTTGCACAGATCATTGTGTTGTTTAGGCAAATTAACTATGTAATAAGGAAATTGCGCTCTCATCATTTTGTGATTAGATCACCATAGATATATAAATGAAGAGAGGTCCCTATGATTAGTTCATGGATTGAGATGATATGAGACAGTATCAGTCCACAAAGGATTAATCATTAAATATCCCTAGCCGTAGTATTATCGAGACTGGACATAGATAATGCGGAATAGGCTAGTATTGCATTGTGTGCGTTGTGGGGGCACAACGACATAGTTCTCATATATATAAGTATTGGATACTTATGCAAGTGCGATAGGAGGTCGTGTTTCACCGATGGTACGGAAACAGCTTCGCTCTGGATAGACCCCTCGGAATCCCATTGGTATTATGACTATGTGTCTATGGGAGGCCGAATCAAGTAGGTGTGTATAGTCTTAACCTGAGACTTGCACCGCTAATACTTACGATAATCGATAAAATTTGGTCTTGGTGGTAGGGGGCTTTACCGGTTCTGTGTACACCACTTCTGGGTTTATCAGAGAGTCGTAGAGTATTGGGTGTGAATGTCAAGACGGAAGTGTCACTTCAGTCATATTGGAGATGATGTCACGCAGGATACGGTACTAGTGCTCTTAAGTGTTGCGCAACCATCGGGATATTATGACCAGGTCATAAATATCCGATTACAGAGACTATGTTACCAGACATCCGACATGTGCTTCGGACGGGGCAGACACTTATCCAGACCCAGCCCTAGCACGTGACTATCCGATACTGGGCCAATATACACAATACTACGGTATACTACGCTTGATACAGATCTATATATTCCTGTAAGAATATTTCTGGAGAATTGGGTAGGCATGGCGCTTTGCTAGAAGCCAACCTTGTCTGTAAATCGATATAAACGTAGTACGAGGTACTTTACGTGTTTCGGATAGTCCGACGATCGTATTTACTGCAAACATATCCGGAGATCTCATGGGTCGGTTCCTTGAGATTCACCGATGACGTATGACTCGCACTTTGATTAATCTGGGATTAATTAGTAGAGAGAGATAGAATTAATCTGGGATTAATTCGATGAGAGAGAAAATTAATCTGGGATTAATTACGGAGATATTTTATCTCGGATAAAAATCGTTAAAGAGAGAGAACGATTAATTTGGAATTAATCGATAAAATTAATATATTCGATATATTAATCGAAATTGGATTTCGACGCGGAATTAAATTAGATTTAATTCGGGCGAACGAATTAATTTAGAATTAATTCGTTAGCGACGTGAATAGTGAATTCGCTAGGCGTAATCACTTAATTACGATGCGACGGAAAATTCGTTAATTTGGAATTAGCGAACCCGAGCCCGAGAGTGATTGCGAGCGCATTCGCATTTCGAATTCGAGCGCGGCACGCGAGTCACATCAAGCGTCAAATCGCTAGTCGCGTCAATCGTCAAATCAATTGTCACTTTGAGTGATGTGACTTGACAATATGTCACTTTATTAAAGTGAATAGATGTGATGTGAAAAGTGATGTGATATGACTTAAAGTTAAAAGTAAAAGTGATGGAATATGAAAAGGTTGGAATAATATATATATGTTTTATTTATTTTGGAAATAAATGATAAATATATATTACTTTTTCTTTTCCATTTTACTATTTATTCGGTCCTCTCTCTCCTCTTTCACGACAACTCTTCCTCTCCCTCTCTTTTCTCTTCTTCTCCCTCACGGTTTTTGAAACCGATTCTTGTTCTTCAAAATCTGGGTTGACCGAATGAAGAAGAGAAATCAAATAGATGATAAGTGCTAGCACACTCTAGGAGGCATACATAGGTGATAGGGAAGTGATTCTTTGAGCATGGAAGCTTGAAGCCTGGAGCTTCAATGGAGTTCATGCATGGCCGATTCTTGGAGGAGGAAGCAGCCCCCACGCCGAGCAGTCTACCTTCTTCGCAGCTCACTGCCGAGCAGTAACATGCAGTGCGTTTTGGTTGTGTTCTTCCTAGCATCAAACCCATCAATGTGAGTATATTCCGCACCTCCTTTGATGTGTTCATATGCGGTTTTTATGCATGATTTGTTGATCTTGGGACTTGAATTGAACTCTTACAAAAACAAGGTACTAATCAACTAATTTCCTCCCCCAAACCTAAATGAGACATTGTCCCCAATGTCTTAAACAGTAGAAGAAGAGTTAAGAAGGTCGTACCTGGTTAGCTGAAATTCTACATGTAATTAAAGGTTAAGATCCAGATTAATTCGACGCCTCTTACCACGATCATCCTCGGACCAATTTATCTTTGAAAGGATAGGGTCAACTTGTGGTTCATAGGCTATGAGTTGGTCTATTAGATCCGGAGCAGTTCTGGCAGTGAAGAGGAGTTCTTTCATAGGTTTTGACACGAACCCATTTCTTCGGGCATCATCAAGAAACACACAAAGAAAATCATAAAATCCATCAACATTGAGCAATCCAAGCGGTTTCTGGTGTATGTTCAGGTTCGCCCAAGATAGAACTATAAAAATTTCCTCCAGTGTACCCAAGCCACCTGGCAAAGCGATAAAAGCATCAGCACGGTTAATCATTTCTACCAATCGTTCAGACATACCTGGCACGATCAGTTCCTCTCCGTTTGATGATCCATTGATTTGCCTCTGCCAAGGGTTTTGGAATGATTCCCAAAACATGACTGCCTCCTTCCTGTACAGCCTTTGAAACGATCCCCATAAGTCTGAGATTGCCTCCGCCATATATTAAATGCATATTCCTTGCAGCTAAGACTCGACCCAATTCCTATGCTGCTTCTATGTATTGCGGTTTAGTACCAACACTACTACCGCAAAACACACAGATGTTTTCAACTCGTCTTCTTGAAGTGGCTTCCATTTTTTATGTATTTCTTTCTCAACTCGGGATGCCTTCAAAAGTGCAATGACGGGCTGAATTTATAGTACCTGAAAAGGGTGAGTAAAAATAGCACAAGTATCTTCAAAGGACGATTAGTAGCAAAATAGTAAAATAGATCGTGATAGTCAAAAAGGTATGGATCCTGTCGGAGAAAATAAAAGAAAACAACAAAACAAATCAAAATTATTAGGAAAAGACAAAGAGATATAATATGTACGAGAATTTACAGCTTGATTAACGTCTATGCGTCAGGGACAAGTTTCCCATCCAATTTTCTTATAAATTGGCAAACAAGGTCTTTTTGAGTCAGATTCCCGAGACTTAACAGTTGTTTTTCCTTTTGGAATTGTGTATGTAATTTGCGAATGGCTTTGTGAACATATCCACTGGGATGCGTCTCAAGAGTTAAAGATATATCATCTAAAGACTCCTTACTCAAGCCATCCCTAATAAATTTAATTTTGTCTTCGCGATTATCAGACACCATTCCTAAAGAACGACAACGAGTGTTGCAATTAAATCGTGCACATTTGAAACAAACACCCATTTTCTTAGCTCTACGTTTCTTTGTATAGGTGCTTCTTCCAAAACCAGACAGATGTGGAATAAAAGAGTCAGAAGACTCACCTGCCAATCGGACTCGTGTTTCAATTACCCAACGAATGTCATTAGGAATACATTTGATCATCAGTAATCTCATCCGTTCTAAGCGAGCTTTGTAGACTTTCATCAGAGATTTTTGAGGGAGAGAAGGAAATTGCTTGTGAAGATTTGCGAGAGCTTCTTCCATCTTGAAATGACTAAACCTGCAAAAATTAAACACACAAAAATAAAACACACCAGATCACAATATAT
The DNA here is from genome assembly GCA_019454045.1 of Zanthoxylum bungeanum. Taxonomy (NCBI): domain Eukaryota; kingdom Viridiplantae; phylum Streptophyta; class Magnoliopsida; order Sapindales; family Rutaceae; genus Zanthoxylum; species Zanthoxylum bungeanum. Next base: position 43,841 of record SKCR01038720.1, on the reverse strand, counting down.
ACAGAAATTGCATGGGTTGCCTCCCTGCTAGCGCTAAGTTTAAAGTCGTCAGCCAGACTTGACTTCTCGAACGTTAAGCTGGATCTGAAAGTGTAACACTTTCTTTTTGTCGCTCAAATGATTCTCCCCAGTAGTGCTTGACACGCTTATTTTTAACCTTGAAAGTTTTGTTAGCGTCAGGATCATGTATCTCAATGGCTCTATTTGGTAAAACTTTGGTGATCACAAATGGACCTGACCACCGTGATTTTGGTTTCCATGGGAAGAATTTCACCCTTGATTTGTTTAACAGTACCTTCTGCCCTGGTTCCAGTTGTATGCGCACTAAATTTTCATCATGTCTTTTCTTGCCATTTTCTTTGTACAATTTGGCATCCTCAAAAGGCTGATTGTGAAATTCCTCCAATTCGTTGAGCTGGTGGAACTTTTTCTCTTCTGTAGCTTGTAGTGCAAGAATTGGCTCATTCAGTACAAAAGACGTTTTATCTTTAGGCTCCACAGGCAATTGACATGTTTTAAGTTTGTCAGTAGAACTTTGTCTTTGCATTGGAGTTCTGAATGGTACTGTGTATCACATCGAGTTTGAAACATTCCTCATTTTTTTCATCATCTGGGAAATTCATGGCCTTGAAAACATTGAATGTTACTTCTTGGTCATGCACCCTCATGGTTAATTCTCCTTTTTGTACATCAATAATGGTTCGACTTGTAGCCAAGAATGGTCTCCCAAGGATGATTGGCACGTCTGCGTCTTCCTCCATATCAAGGACAATAAAATCTACTGGGAAAATGAATTTGTCAACCTTGACCAGCACATCCTCAACTACGCCTCTTGGAAATACGAGTGTTCTATCTGCAAGTTGTAGTGAGACTGAAGTGGGCATTGTTTCTCCAATCTGCAGTTTCCTGAAAATAGAAAAAGGCATCAAGTTAACACTAGCACCTAAATCACACAGAGCCTTACCAAAGTTATGTTCTCCTATGACGCAAGGAATAGTGAAACTGCCAGGATCTTTCAACTTCGGGGGAAGTTTCCTCTGAATGATGGCACTGCATTCTTCTGTTAATGCTACTGTCTCGTAATCTCCCAATCTCCATTTTCGTGAAAGAATATCTTTCATGAATTTGGCATAGGTGGGCATTTGTTCCAACGCTTCTGCAAATGGAATGTTGATATGCAGCTTTTTGAAGATCTCCAGGAACTGGGAAAATTGCTTGTCCAATTTGTTCTTCTGAAGACGTTGAGGAAAAGGTGGAGGTGGAGTGATCTGTTCTTTTTCTTTTGCTTCTTTTTCCTCCATCTGTTGCTTTGTTTCTTTTGGAACTTCCTCAGCAGTTGAATTGACTCCAACATATTTGTTGATTTCAGTAACGCTTTTTAACATGATGGCATGACATTGCTCCTTCCCCATGTCTTTTGGATTTGGCTCTGTGTTGCTGGGAAGGGTACCTGGCGGTCTGTAACTCAGAGCATTTTCCAGTTGTCCAATTTGATTCTCCAGTGCTTTAATAGAAGCAGATTGACTTTGAATTAATGCTGCTTGGGATTGAAACAAGCATCATATCTTGCTGCGTGAGATTCTTGTTTTGCTTCTAACTTTTTCAAGTGGGTCAACACTTCTGTTATTCCTGATTCATTTGTCTGCTCCTGGCTTTTGTTCTGTTGCTGGAATTTAAGTGGTGGATAGTTTTGCTGTTGGCCTGAATTGTTGCTCCATGATAAATTAGGATGATTCCTCCACCTTGGGTTATAGGTGTTGGAATATGGATTGTTCCCCTGTCTGTTGAAATTGTTGACATAATTCACCGTCTCTTCATGTTGGTTTGACTCTGGTGCTCCTCCATATGGTGAACTTATGGATCCAGTGGTAAGAGTCTCCATAAATTTGCATATCTGATCTAGCTTGGCGTTGACTGCTGTATTGGCTCCACTTTCATAAATTCCTGCAATTCTTTGGATCATGCTCCTTTCTGTTGGCCACAAAGAATTGTTGTTGGCCATTTCTTCGATTAAATCATAAGCCTGATCTTCTCATTTTGCCATTAGTGCTCCTCCAGCAGCAGCATCAATTGTGGTTCTCATTATTCCAGAAAGTCCATTATAGAATGTTTGGACTTGAAGCCATTTTGGAATCTCATGGTGAGGACATTTCCGGAGCAAATCTTTGTACCTTTCCCAAGCTTCGCAGAGGGATTCTGAATCTTGTTGTACAAAGGATGTGATGTCATTCCTCAATTTTCCGGTTCTGGCTGGTGGAAAGTACTTTGCAAGAAATTTGGTGGCTAAAGTGTTCCAAGTTGTGATAGAACCTACTGGTAGTGAATGTAGCCAAGCTTTAGCTTTGTCCTTCAGGGAATATGGAAAAACTCGCAGTCTCATTGCTTCTTCTGATGCTCTGTTGTGGTTAAAAGTGCTGCAAACTTCCAGGAAGTTACTGATGTGGGCATTAGGATCTTCAGTTGCATTCCCCCTGAATTAAACTGACTGTTGAATCATTTGAATGCATGTTTTGATGTCACACGCATTTGCTGGTAAGGGAGGAAGTACAATACAGGAAATGAGTCTGTCAACCACCGGAATGGTTCTGTCTCAATGGGAATTGGTGGTGCAACGTTCAAAGGTTCAGGTTCCATGTTGACTAAAGCTTCTTGGCCTTCTCGCCTTTCCCTTCTCAACTGTCTGATGGTTCTTTCAATTTCCGGGTCAAGCGGTCGGAGTTCAACGCTTCTAGTTCGTCTCATGTAGTTTCTGAGAACCTGAAACACAAGAAAACAACGACAATAAGTAAAAAGAAATTAGATACAAGTAACGGTATCTAACCCCTAAACTAATAGTAAAAGATAAATAAGTCCCCGGCAACGGCGCCAAAAACTTGACCGGCGTAAACACACACGTATAACGCAAGCGCACGTATCGTTCAAGTAGTATAAAAATATCGATCCCACGAGGACTTAATATCTAATCTATTAATTTTATGAGGTCAAATGATTACTGATATCTAACAAGTTGATTGATTGATTTGAAATGGTGACGATTCTAAATTTAAAAACAAGTAAATAAAATTGTCGAAAATAAGTTTTAAGAAAATTCAATATTAAAAACTATCTAGGGTTGTGATTTCTTCCAATATCATTTTAAAGATGAAGTGGTTATCTTATAGTTGGGTAATATATTGATTGATTAACCTGGAATCACTAAATTATGTGTAAGCCTCTGTCGATGGTCAGACACAAATACCCAGTTTAACCCAATTGAACCATATGTCTATGTCAACCAAATTATTTGGATTCATTAAGTTTAAGTTCCAATTATAGCTACCCCCGCTCGACAGGTATATTCCTATCATGTAAGGAAATCTATTAAAGGGTTATCTATCCTCAAGGAAGATCGTGGGCTATTGAGTCTAAGGCTGAAACCTAAAATCCCTATGTGTAGTTCATTTTAGATTTACCAGATCAATTTTATTAATGGCCAGTTAATGAAAAAGCATTAAGTTTAAGACTCAATAAATAAATCTTTATATTACCCAAGCTATAATCTAACCCTTATAAAACGGTGATATTGGATTTCATCACAACCCCAGATAACTAATTTAGTTACAACACATAACTAGGGCTAGTAAAAACTTGAAAATAAAAGACATAAAGTAAAAATGCGGTAAAGTAAATACTGAAAAGTAAATTACAATAAAATAAAATGCTAAGGTAAAAGGAATTACTTTTACTACTACTAATTTAGATATCTCCCATAAAATAATATATAAACTTGTGATTCTTTTTCCAACCAGTCATATAGGCGGTAACCTGATTAAATCAAATTAAGTCCAACCAGTCATAAAGGCGGAACCAAAATTAAATTACAACCGACCAATCTGGCGGTATCCTTTATTAGTCAATATTTTAAATAATGAATATATTATTTTTAAGGGAGATTAATCTAAATAGTAACAGTAAAAGAATTACCTTTCACCCTAGCTGGGGGAGTTCCTCCTCATGGTAAATAATAAAAACTGTACAAAGTAAAAAGTAAAAATTAAATTACTATATTAACAAAACGTAATTAAAATTAATTACAAAAATTAAATTACTATATTAACAAAACGTAATTAAAATTAATTACAAAACTAAAAAACTAAAAAACTAAAAATTAAAAGAAAGTAGAGAGAGAAACTATCTCTTTAGATAGAATATAAGAGAGAGAGTGGTGCATTCAATTCTGAAATCTCGAGCTCAATTTATAGGCGCGGATAAGCTTCCAGCGTCGCGACGCCATAGCCCTCAGCGTCGCTACGCCAGCTTTTGTCGACGTGGCACGCTCTGGTTCGTCTGTTTGAAGATTCTGGATAAGCTGATAAGGTGACACGTGGCGAGGTGGTTGGGCTTCAATTATTGTGACACGTGGCGGCTTCTGATTGGTCGCTGAGATTCTTATCCGCCACGTGTCAGATAAGGATTAGATACTCAATTATTGATGATGACGTGGCGATGATGTGGCGACGACGTGGCAACACGTGGGAAAGAGACTGTCGACACCGTAGAATTGCGACACGTGTCACTTCCTGATTGGCTGATGATGATGTGGCACGACACGTGGCAATGTTGACCTGTTGACTTGCTGACGTGGCTGATGACATGGAGACACGTAGGATGCCACGTGGCACATGTAGGCGATGATGACTGTCGGCACCGTAGGATGCTGACACGTGACACGGCGCATGTTAGCAGATCGGCTGTGATGGTGACACGTGGCACGGCGCATTTTAGCAAAGTCAAACTTTTCTCAGATTCTGATTTGTGAACCCGGCGCACGTTAGCACTGGTCGGCGCATTTTAGACGTCGCGACGCGCAAGTCTTCAGCGTCGCGACACGCTAAAGACCAAAATATCCCTGTTGACGCATTTTTGTCCGTTTTTGCGCCAAATTGCCTCCAATGCTTTCCAAACTTTATTTATCTGCAAAATAACACAAATTACATCAAAACATTCACAAAACTCGAGAAACTATACAAAATATTAGGTTAAATGAGTGGGAAATAGTGATAGATTTACCACTCATCAGGATCCAATTGATCTTAGAGATCTACCTAGTTAAGTTTCATACAGCTTGTTGGCCAAAGTCAAGGTTGTGTGTTATTTAATAGGATCATAGCCTACTAGGAAACTAGGTTTCCCGAGTACTCAATAGAGGGTTAGAGGCTCGCCGAAAAATAGTGGGAGGCCAGTATTGAATTTGAAATTTCGTTTAAATACTTGCAAATACGCGCTTTCAAATTATTTATTGGGAAGCGACCGCGAGTGCGCATCGGAAAATTGAAATTATTATGCCGCTTTCCATTGGTCCAAGACCCATTTGTTTTTATTGTTCTAAAAGCCTAGGCATGTTACTATATATTCTAAGCATAAAACTCATAAAACATGCAAAGAACATAAACCTAAACATTCTCACTATCATAAGAACTATAATAAAAATAAAGAAAGAAAAAGACTTACTTGAACCGTAGACTCCTCCAGTCCTCCCTCCAATCTACAAGCTTTTCTCGAACTCAGCAAGCTCTTCCACGTTCCAAAGAGCCACCCAAGTGTGTGGCCTCCAAAGATGCATACACCAAAGCCAAAACTCAACGGCAAGACTATGCCTTGAGTGCACGAGTATTTTGCCCTTAGTGCTAGCCTAGGCAAATACCTCAAAACTTTTAACTCGAGGTTCCTCCAGTCAATTAGACTTAAGGATCCTCAAAATCAGTGGCTTACTCTTAAACTTTAGAGTTGCTCACTTATATAAACCCAAGATATGAAAGGTTTGGTGTAAATATTTGTGAAGAATTCTTTGGGTTTATATAGTGCTCCAAAGACAACAAAATTATTTAAGAATCTGAAGTGGGATAAAGGCCAATTTAATCTTAGCCACTGGATCTTATTTTAGTGGTTTAATGAGATTATAAAACCCTAATAAGAGTTTGGGCCGAATTAGAATTCAAAACAAATAACAAAAATAAAAAATAAAAAATTACTATTCATGCGGTACTATTCACATGAATAGGTATTTTTTTTATCTATTTATTCCAATTCCCAAAGTGCCCCTATCGTCATTCACCAATCCTTAAGCCACTATGGAACCTCGTAAATTATCTGTTCAATAATTAAACATATTGAACCATTTATGAACAATTCCTACAGCAATCATATATGCTGTTAAATATGTACTGTGCACTGTTAACCATTGATTTCGACTTTGTTGTGTGTGAACTTTTGGGTTCCCCTCAAGTTGGACATGAAATGAATCGTGATAATTTAATCGAACATAAATTATCCTCCGATCAGATGGTCGTTCGATTTCAATGACCAAGGTTGACATCTAGCAACATGCCAAGGCCCCCAAATGAGAAGGAAAGATATATATACCCATTTTGTATGCGATTTACATATGATACGGTCCATCGCCTCACTGTATCCCCACATATTGACCTAGGGTACGGAAAGTGTCTACCCATATGGTCAAAGGTATGATGTTGATAGTGTCATGAATCATGCTAACCCAAGAATCTCACATGATTCTTCCGTTGTGGCCACAGTCTCAAGCACTGATCACACATATCAACCCGCGAACTGGAATACTACTCTTATAAGAAAATATTATCCGAGAGAGTGGCGATTCTCTGTTGTATCTTTACAAACTTCATGTGTTTCAACAAATGACCCAATCATACCCTTATGACCGGATCTTTTGAACCGCGGAAGGAGAATGTCAAAGTTATTTGATCCACACATAAGATTGTAAAGACCTGAAGTCTAAGAACTAGTCATATAATCGATACATGAAAGTTCTCACAGACACATGGGATAAACACTCCATATGAAAACTATCAGCGGTCAGTTCGATGGACACGAGCAACTCATGCATCCATGTGATACACCAACGGACGAATCTCTGCTAGTACCCTATGAGATCGGCTACCCCACTTAAGGGCGGATCATATCATCATGCTAGTCTCTCCGCTTTGTGAACGCCCAGATTATTCACAAAACTATGACTAGGACATTTAAGAGTAATGATTCTCATAAGGCGTGGAAGCCATCGTCTTATTACTCCAAGGGCTTTATTACAGTGTTGATGATTCATATAAGTTATGTAAGACACGTATAATAAAGATTTCCATTTTATTAATTAATGAAAATATTACAAATACATGTAGATATAGCCCATCCACAATTTGGGTATATGGCATATCCCTAACATTATTTTCGTCATTTTATATATTTATCTTAGTTGGACTAATATTTTATTATTTTCTTTTAACAGTTGGATTGTACCCCTAATCGTTAATTGAATAGTTAGACTATTACAATTAAGATGGCCGGAAAGATCAACTTTAGAGACATTATGATGGGCGAAAATGTCTTTAATGGTGCGAACTTTCCTGACTGGGATATGAACCTCAGGATTGTCCTAGGGGTTGAGAAGATGTTCTATACGATAGAGAGACCTCTCGGGCCTAAGCCCGGAATTGAGCAGCCACTTGAGCTTGAGCTTTGGAAGACTCACAGTGATGACAACTCAACTGCTCAATATATCATGCTTGCTTCAATGACCCCACAATTTCGTGGTCAAAACAAGGGATTGGATCCCCACGAAATGATGTTGAAATTGAGGGACCTTCTCCGATCTAACCTTAGATCGCAGAAGTATAAACTGCAGAAGAAGCTATTTCTCTCTCGAATGTCAGAGGGTACATCTGTCGAGCACTATGTGTCGCAGATGATTGCTGACATCGAACAGCTGGGTCAGCTAGGCATAACCTTTGAGGCTGAGAATTCCATAGATTTGATCTTACAGTCTCTTCCTGACAGCTGGAGCGGGTTCATCATGAACTACAATTGTTGGACAATTATGACCCATAGCGTCACTATTTGTAAAAGACATTGTGTTTTTGTACAAATTAATTATGTAGCAATGGAAATTGCCTTTTATCATTTCGTAATTAGATTACTTAAATGTGTGAATGATGAAAGTCCTTATGATTAGTTCCGGATTGAGATGATATGAGACAGTATCAATCCACGACGGTTTAATCATTAAATATCTCTAGTCGTGGTATTATCGAGACTGGACATCGATAATACGGATTAGACTAGTATCGCACTTGTGCGTGTTATGGAATCGTAACAGCATAGTTCTCATATATTTAAGTATTGGATACTTATGCAAGTGTGGTAGGAGGTTGTGTTTTACCGATGGTAAGGAAAACAGTTTCGCTCTGGATAAACCCCACGGAATCCCATTGGTAGTATGACTATGTGTCTATGGGAGTCCGTATCAGGGTAGGTGTATTTGGTCTTAACCTGAGACTTGCATCGCTAGTACTTGCGACAATCAATAAGCTTTGGTTTTGGTCGTCTAGGACTTTAACAGGTTTTGTGTACGCCTCTTCTTGAGAATCGTAGTGTATTGGATGTGATGTCAAAATAGAAGTATCATTTCAGTCATATAGAGATGATGGTCACGCAAGGATACAGAACCGGTTCTCTAAAATGTTGCGACCGTCGGGATAATATGACTAGGTCATGATTATCCGATAATAAAGAGACTAGTTGCTAGTGATCCGATACATGCTTCGTACAGGGCACACACTATTCCAGCCCCAGGCCTTGCATGTGACATCCGATACTGGATCAAAATTCGCAATACTATGTATACTACGCCTGACATAGATTACATATTCCATTAATAATATTTCTGGAGAATTGGGTAGGCATGGCGTTTTGCTAGAAGCCAACCTTGTCTCGTAAATCGATAAGAACGTAGTACAAGGTACGTACGTGTTCGGATAGTGCGACGATCGGATTTACTGTCAATATATCCAGGGATCTCTTGGGTCACTTCCCGAAGATTCACCGATGACGTATGATTCGAACTTTATTAATCTGGGATTAATAGCGGAGAGACTTTATCTGTGATAAAGTACTATTTGATGAGAGAGAATGATTAATTTGGAATTAATCGATAAAATAATATATTCGATATATTATACGAAATTGGATTTCGACGCGGAATTAAAATTGGATTTTAATTCGGGCTAACGAATTGATTTAGAATTAATTCACAAGCGACGTGAATAGTAATTTTGCAAGACATGATTATTTAATTAAATTTGATTTAATTACGACGCAACGGAAAACTTGTTAATTCGAAATTCATGAAACCGAGCCTGGAATGTGTTTGCGATGCCACTCCGATTTTGAATCAAGTGCGGCCGCAAGTCACATCGCGAGTCACATCACTCGTCACTTTAGTGATAGATGTCAAGTCACCTTTTTGGTGAGTGACATGCAGTCACTATTCATGATGTTGGTTGGTGTGGGCATTTAATGCCATTTTGGATCCAAAATTGGCTTTGACTTTTTGGAAAGAATATACCAATTTTTGGTAATTGTTTTTCATAATGTTTTTCGAAAACAAAAGTTGAAAAACACAAAACTCTCTCCCTCATTTTCATGCTTTGGCGTGAGCTCTCCAAGGAGAAAAGAAATTGATTTTTTTTCTTCCATCTTGCTAGCACATTAGAGGATCAATAAAAGGTGATAGGGAAACCGAACTAAGAGCTTGGAATCCTTTAAAGCTTGGAGCTTGTTCAACATCATCAAGAAAATGGGCTTGGCCGAAACTACTCAAAGGGAGAAAAAGTTTTTTGTTGATCTTCACATCCAAAAGTCGTTCAATGTAAGTGTGATTCTGCCACTCTTCTTTGTGTATTCATTATATTTATTTGCTTAATATGATCTTGGGATTAACCTAGAAACCCTACAATGGTATCAATGAGCCATTTTGAGCATGAAATAAACTTAGGGTAAAATTTGGGTAAATTGTTTTTGGGCATGTTTTGACTAAATTACTTGTTTGAGAATGCTTGTGAATGAATGACTTGGAGTTGTTTGTAATCAATTTTGTGAAAAATGGATTGGATCAATTTTCCCCAAAAATGAGGCTTGGCCGAATGCTTGTTACCCTATAAAGTCATGGTATTTTTTGTTCCTTTGATCATTGGATGACATGAAACAATTGGGAAATGTTGATTTATAATTCAATCGGATTGAAAACGGAATCGAACATATAAACCCACCAATGCCGTGAGCTTTGAGCATGTAATGAGATGATTTTTTGAATCAATTATGTTGGACATGTGTTGAGGATGAAAAGCATGATTAATGGATTAGATTAGTATTTTGGAAATGTTAATTTAAAAGATTAATCATGGCTAAACACTTTGGTTTATTAAATTATGAATTTTGGAAAATTGGAATTTAATAAATTGGGTTTTATTTTGAATTGGGCTTGTAATTATTGTATTTGGGCCTTATAGACTTGGTTGGGCCAAGTAGGTTTGGGCCAAATGGATTGGATCCATATTGGGCCTAAATCATTCCATTAAGTCCAAATATAACAAATGGGCTTTAAATATTTAATTGGGCCTAATGGGCCAAAATTGGTTTCTTGGCAAATAAGGGTGATTCCTTACTTGGGCCTTGGTTTTTGGGTTTGACCCATATTGACCAAAGCCCATGCCTTATGAAATCAATTAAAAACCCATTTGACTTTTAATTAAACTACATTGGATGTTAATTGGGCTTTGAGACCCATTAAGATTAGATTTGGAATCTAAGTCGTTAAAGCGCATTAAAAAGTGTAAATATTTAATTTGGAATTAAATAAATGAATTAGTATTGAATACTAATTAAATTAGATTTAAAGAGTAGTTCGATATAATTCAAGAATTCGTACTTTGAGTACTTATTCTCAATCGAGTTGGACTCGCGCAAATCAAATCATTGTTTGAACATTAGATGATCACTAATATTCAAAGATTAATTAATTTGATTAGATTGATTGAATAACATGCTATGAATGAATACATGGATGTGATGAATGAATAGCGTATATCGGATGGATATTAGAAGGGAAAGGGAAATTTTAGAAATTGTTGTAAATTTAGAATTTATAAATTGGACCTGCGTGTCCAGCCTTCTCTCTTTATTGATTCTTTGTATTCTCTTCTCACCTAATTCCCCTCAATGTTAATGAGGTTTCTATTATAGTATTATGTAATTGGGTAGAAGTAGAATAGTGCTAGCCGGGGAGAGGAAATGGAGTGATTTGTTCTAGGAACAAGTTGTTAAATATCCATCCGCATATCGTTATTAATTTACTTTCCGTGCCTTATTATGCTTTTAGAATGCATGCTTAAGGGTGTATGATGAGACCAAACAAAGATAATAAATTGGTTGCCAATTTACGCGAAAAACCCTCAAAACATATTAAGTGTTTTCCTTCCATTGAGTGATTCTTACTCAAGATCCAAAATTGGCACTGGTTTGTTGGCCAAAGTCAAGACCTTTGTCAATTGCGGATGTGTTTAAATCATGAAAGCTTTGTTCCATATCGGTGTCTTGTCCAAGTTGTGATTTGTTGGCCAAAGTCAAGATCACTTCTTGTCCATCGACATTGATTACGAAGCTTTCCAACGTCAATAGGTCCCGCTTAATTGGAATCATTAAGTTTGTTGTGCCAAAGCCACGGCTTAGTTGATTCAGAGGAAAAGGTTAGGAAAATATATTGGATATATTTGCATATATATTGTATATATGTTTCGGACTTGGAGGTCCACCTACCGGATCTATGAATTGGATGAGATCCAATTGATCTTCGAGATCTACCTAGTTAAATATCATACAGCTTGTTGGCCAAAGTCAAGGTTGTGTGTTATTTAACGGGATCCTAGCCCACTAGGAAACTAGGTTTCCCGAGTACTCAACATAGGGTTAGAGGCTCGCCGAAAAATAGTGGGAGGCTAGTATTGAATTTGCAATTTCATTCAAATACTTAGCTTTACGCGCTTTCAAATTATTTCGTCATAATTATTTTATTAGTTGGACTAATATTATGTTATTTTTCTTGTAACAGTTAGATTGTACCTTTATATTGTTAATTGGATAGTTAGACTATCGCAATTAAAATGACAGGAAAGAACAGTGTCCGTGACATCATCATGGGCGAAAATGTCTTAAACGGCACTAACTTTTCAGATTGGGACATGAATCTAAGGATAGTCCTTGGATCCGAGAGGCTACTATATACTATAGAGAGACCTCTTGGGCCTAAGCCAAGATCTGATCAGTTGCTCGAGCTAGATCTTTGGAAGACACATAGTGATGACAACGCAATTGCTCAATCTATCATGCTTGCTGCTATGACTCAGCAATTCCGTCGACAGAACAAGGGATTGGATCCCTATACAATGTTGGCAAAGTTGAACGATCTACACCGATCTAATCTTAGATCGCAAAGATATGAGTTACAGAAGAAGCCCTTCCGCGCTCAGATGTCAGAAGGTACATATGTTGAACATCATGTGACATAGATGATTTCCGATATCGAGCAGCTTGGACAAATAGGGATTGTCTTTGAGATAGAGACCTCTATAGATTTGATCTTGTAGTCTCTCTTCGACACTTGGAGTGGGTTCATCATGAACTATAATATGATGAACCAAGAGCAGACTCTTGGAGAGCTGATGTCCACGCTGCGTGAGGCAGAAAATGAGCTTCTTAAGGGCAAGAAGCGCGAGGCACACTTCGCTTCTACATCTCGGACTCCGAGGGCTGGGCCCAAGGCGACTGGAGGTGTTAAAAAGAAGAAGCATAAGAAAAATGGCAAGGGCAAAGCGTCAAAGGCTTCTGGGAAGCCAAAGGACAAGTCTCAGGATGTATGCCTCCAGTACGGCAAGCGGGGTCACTGGAAGGGTGACTATTGCGAGTACAAGGCGCTCCGGAAGGAGATAAAGGCTGGCAAGGCACCGGCCTCAGGTATGTTTGTTATAGAAATAAACATGACTACTTCAAGTTTTAAAAATTGGATTTTTGATTCTGGTTGTGGTACTCACATTTGTACTGATGTGCAAGATCTGCGGATTAGCAGGAGACTGGCTTCAGGAGAGATTGACCTCCGTGTTGGAAATGGGACTCCAGTCGCCGTTTTGGCCGTTGGCACTTTTGTTTTAGAACTGCCCTCGGGGCATGTACTTGAACTTATAGACTGTTATTATGTACCTAGTTTGACTAGGAATATTATTTCTGTATCTATGTTAGCCCAATGTGGGTACACTTTTGTATTTAGAAACACTGGGTGTTTTATGTATAAAAATGATATAGAAATTTGCACTGATGTTGTAAATAATGGTCTTTATATTTTGAATATAAACCAATCTCAAAATGTAACAAACAAAATGCTTAAAGTTAGTCATAAAGATGAAACTTATATGTGGCATTGTCGTCTGGGACACATAAACAAGACTCGCATATCCACATTTTCGATGAGTGGGTACTTGGACGGATTTGATTCAAATTCATATGACGTCTGCGAATCTTGCTTATTAGGCAAAATGCCTAAATCACCTTTTAGCGGTAAAGGTGTACACGCCACCGAACTGTTAGCCCTAGTTCATAGTGACGTTTGTGGGCCCATATCTAGCCAGGCTAGAGGTGGATATGAATACTTCATAACCTTTACGGATGATGCATCACGTTATGGTTATGTGTATCTTATGAGACACAAGTCGGAAACTTTTGAGAAATTCAAAGAGTTTCGACACGAAGTTGAAAAACAGATCGGTAAAAGTATTAAGACATTGCGGTCAGACCGTGGTGGCGAATACTTGAGTAATGAGTTTCTTGACTACATGAAATAATATGGTATTCTTTCACAGTGGACTCCTCCCGGAACATCGCAATTGCACGGTGTGTCCGAACGGAGAAATCGAACCTTGTTAGACATGGTAAGGTCTATGATGAGTCGCACTAAGCTACATATTTCCTTCTGGGGATATGCATTAAACAGTGGAATACTTATTTTGAATAAGGTTCCATCAAAGTCTGTTCAACAGACTCCGTATGAGATATGGACAGGAAAGAAACCGGGTTTCTCATTCCTGAAGATTTGGGGTTGCTGGGCATACGTCAAACGTTTGGAAGGTACCAAACTTGCCCAAATCGGATAAATGCCTTTTTGTGGGATATCATAGGGAAACCAAAGGATATTACTGATGAGTGGTACCAAACCTAATATTTTGTATAGTTTCTTGTGTTTTGTGAATATTTTGATGTGTTTTGTGTTATTTTATAGATAAATAAAGTTTCAGGACATTCTGGAGGCGATTTGGGCCAAAACAGTGAAAATTGGACGAAAATGGCATTTTGGTAATTTCCCGTGTCGCGCCACCAAGACCTTCAGCGTAGCGACGCCTAACGTGCGCCGAACAGTTCTAATGTGCGCCGGGTCCACGTGTCAGAATCTGAGAAAAGTTTGACTTTGCTAACGTGCGCCGTGACATGTGTCACCATCACAACCGATCTGCTAACATGCGCCGTGCCACGTGTTAGCATCCTACGGTGCCGACAGTCGCCATCGCCACGTGTGCCATGTGTCACTCCACGTCATTGCCATGTCATCAGCCACATCACCAGGTTGACCAAGTCAAACTGCCACCTCACCGCCACGTCATCATCAGCCAATCAGGAAGTGCCACATGTCGCAATCCTACGGTACCGACAGTCTCTTTCCCACGTGTCGCCACGTCAGTGCCACATCAGCATCAATCATTGAGTATCTAATCCTTATCTGACACGTGGCGGATAAGAATCTCATCGACCAATCAGAAGCCGCCACGTGTCACAAAAATTGAAGCCCAACCACCTCGCCACGTGTCACCTTATCAGCTTATCCAGAATCTGCAAACCGACAAAACAGAGCGTGCCACATCGACAGAAGCTGGCGTAGCGACGCCAAAGTCCTTGGCCTCGCGACAGTGGAAGCCTACCAGGTCCTATAAATAGAGCTTCAAATTCATTTTTAGTGGCACCACTATCTCTCATCTCTTGATGTAAGAGAGAGTTTCTCTCTCTAGTTTCTTTTAGTTTTTAGTTTTTTTTTAGTTTTTAGTTTTGTAAATAATTTTAATTACGTTTTGTTAATATAGTAATTACTTTTTACTTTTTTAGTTTTTACTATTTACCATGAGGAGGTAACTTCCCCAGCTAGGGTGAAAGGTAATTCTTTTATTGTTACTATTTAGATAATCTCCCTTAAATATAATATATTCACTATTTAAAATATTGACTTAAAAAGGATACCGCCAGATTGGTCGGTTGGTAATTCATTTTAATCTGGTTTAAACCTGACTAATAAAGGATACCGCCAGATTGGTCGGTTGGTAATATTATCACAAGTTTGTATATTATTTTATGGGAGATATCTAAAATAGTAAATAGTAAAAGTAATTACTTTTACCTTAGAATTTTATTTTATTTTATTTTACTTTTCAGCTTTTACTTTATGTCTTTTACTTTTCAGTATTTTTACTTTATGTCTTTTACTTTTAAGTTTTTACTAGCCCTAGTTATGTGTTAGTTATCTGGGGTTGTGATGAATTCTAATATCACCGGTTTATAAGGGGTTATTTTATAGTTTGGGTAATTTAAAGGTTTACTTATTAAGTCTTAAGCTTAATGCTTCTTGTTGTCTGATCACCAATAAGATTGATGTGGTAAATCTAAAATGAACTAGACATAGGGATTTTAGGTTTCAGCCTTAGACTTAATAGCCCACGATCTTCCTTGAGGATAGATAACCCTTTAATAGATTTCCTTACAGGATAGACATATACCTGTCGGGCGGGGGCGTAGCTATAATTGGAACTTAAACTTAATGAATCCAGATAATTTGGTTGACATAGACATATGGTTCAATTGGGTTAAACTGGGTATTTGCGTCTGACCATCGACAGAGGCTTTTGCATAATTTAGTGTTCCAGGTTAGTAAACTGATTTATTACACAAACATAAAATAATCACTTCATCTTTTAAACGATATTAGAAGGATTCACAACCCTAGATCTTTGTGTCTTTTGTTATTTTCCTTAGTATTTTCTTTTGTGTTTTTATTTATTTATTTATTTAGCAAATCTACAATCAACCAAATCAATCAAGCAATCATTCTCTTCTCCCTCAATTAGATATTTGTAAATAAATAGTATCAATAATTAATAACAACATTAGAAATTAAGTCCTCGTGGGATCGATATTTTTATACTACTTGAACGATATGTGCGCCTACGTTATACGCGTGTGTAAACGCCGGTCAAGTTTTTGGCGCCGTTGCCGGGGACTTATTTTTCTTGTGTTATTAATTTTGAAGCTATCCAATTTACTTGTATCTAATTTTCTTTATTTTTATCTGTAATTTTTATCTCTTTCTTTTGTTTTCAGGTGATTGAAAAATGGAACATTATTGGGAGATTGAGAGATCACGAGCTTTACTAGAAGATACACCCCAGATTTGGGAGCAACAGTCCAGTTTTCTGAGGCCTGTTGTCCAGCCCAACAATTATCACTGGATGCCAGAACCAAGAAATACCACATTTGCTCAACAGAACGCAATGGGGAGATGTGACATATGTAATGGTAACCACCCTAGAGATTATTGCGAATACAACTACCATACAAGGTGGCAGAGCTATCAAGATCCTTCATGGTATGACGAGCCATCACATTTCACAGAACCACATTTTCTATCTTATCCACCATCTACCTATGATCTTCATCAACAACCAGAACCATCAGAGGAAGATCAGTTGCTAAACATGCTCGAAGATATGTTCAAGAAACGAAAAGAAAAGTTGGATACAATTCTTGAAACAAGTCAGAATCAATTTGAAAGTATTCAGAGACAATCAGAATTCATTCAGAGGATGACAGATCAAATGAGACAATTCACAGAAAACCAGAACTACATACCTCAAGAACCAGTTTCAGATGACACTGATGAAGCCTTCGAGTACCAATCATTTCACAATGACACTTCAACAGATGAGGAGGCTGAGCTGTATCAACGACCAGAGGTATCAGTTCAGGAGTCCGAACCGGCAAAGTCTCAATTTGACTTTTATTATTCAGATTCTGACGAGGATGAAGCTGATCTATTTGTACCAACTGCACTAACAACGGAGGATCAAACTTTCAATCCTCAAAATTAAGATCTTGGAGCATGCTTTACATTGATGTTTGAAGAAGATCTATCTGAACCATCCATTCCAGTCGTATCAGAGGATGAAAACCTAATGTCAGAAACATTTTTGCATCCTCAGGTTGACAATTTTGAAGCATGTATTTCACAGATGACAGATGAAGAGATGAATACAAAATTTTACAATACATCCGTGAAGAAAATGTTGAGCAAGTAGAGCAAATGGAGGAGCAAATGTCTGACCTTATTGAAAATCCAGAGCATTCAGGAGAAACATCGCTGTTTTGGGGAGTACAAATCAAAGATATCGCCCAAAAGCTTAACAGAATGGAACTCCCATTCCAAGTCAAGCACCATATGAGACCTCCTGATTTTCTTTCTTTCTTTGCAGGAACCACTGGAGCAACAATGAGCAAAAAGGTGGCACAAGCACTGAATGGGACAAAACTATTTTTGCCACTTTACCGTTGGAAGAGACCCTTCAAAAGCAACGCTCACGAAATTGTCTTTAATCGGACATCCAAAATGACATTGAAACCTCCTTAACAGATGAATTTTAGTCATGTCTGGCTGAAGACGAAAAATTTAGCGCTAGCAGGGAGGCAACCCATGTAATTTATTGTAATTTTTGTTTTCATATTTTGTGTATACATGTTGTAGAGTTTTTAATTTTGTGTGTTATTTTTGTAGGGAAAAGCACAAACGAAGCATTTTAAGACAGAAGGAATGGTGTTTGGCAATCAAAGATGAGAAACAATTCATTAGCGATGGCTGAGTAATTAATGAAATCTTGAGACGCATCCTAATGAATTTATACTAAGCGAGTGGCGTATTGCGTACACAATTCAGTTGCCTTAATTATTGCTTTGATTCACTTTTCTGTTGTAATTATCTTTATTTTCGTAGACAGGATCCCGACTTTTTGACCTTTCACGATTTCTTTTGTTGTTTAACTAACAAACGTCCTTTGGAAGATACTAGTGCTATTATTACTCACCCTTTTTCAGGTACTATAAATTTAGGCCGTCATTGCACTTTTGAAGGCATCCAGAGTTGAGAAAGAAATACAGAGTAAAACATGGAAGCCACTTCAAGAAGACGAGTTGAAAACATCTATGTGTTTTTTGGTAGTAGTGTTGGTACTAAACCACAATACGTTGAAGCAGCACAGAAATTGGGTCGAGTCTTAGCTGCAACGAATATGCACTTAATATATGGCGGATGAAATCTTAGACTTATGGGATCGTTTCAAAGGCTGTACAGGAATGAGGCAGTCACGTTTTGGGAATTATCCCAAAACCCTTGGCAGAGGCAAATCTTATTGGATCATCAAACGGAGAGGAACTGATCGTTCCAAGTATGTCTGAACGACTGGTAGAAATGATTAACCGTGCTGATGCTTTTATCGCTTTGTCAGGTGGCTTGGGTATATTGGAGGAAATTTTTATAGTATTATCTTGGGCGAACCTGAACATACACCGAAAACTGCTTGGACTGTTCAACGTTGATGGATTTTATGTTTTTCTTTGTGTGTTTCTTGATGATGCTCGGAGAAATGGGTTCGTGTCAAAACCTATGAAAGAACTCCTCTTCACTGCCAGAACTGCTTCGGATTTAATAGACCAACTCATAGCCTATGAACCACAAGTTGACCCTATCCTTTCAAAGATAAATTGGTCCGAGGACGATCGTGGTAAGAGGCGTCAGATTAATCTGGATCTTAAGCTTTAATTTCCTGTAGATTTCAGCTAACCAGGTACGACCTTCTTAACTCTCCTTTTACTGTTTAAGACATTAGGGAAAATGTCTGATTTAGGTTTGGGGGAGGGAATTAGTTGATCAGTACCTTATTTTTAGTTTGTGTGTTATTTTTATTTTTAGTCCAAAATTTTTCGAAAAATACAAAAAAAATATTGGAAAAGTTTCAAAAATTACAAAAATATTTTGCATTTTTATTTGACTAAAAAGGTGAAATTGGTAAGGGATAGCTGAGTAAGGAGTTTCCACTCCTGAGACGTATCTCAAACCTATTTCGAAACAAGTTAATTTTTTTTAATTTCATTTTGAATTATTTAATTTGTGAATTCTCCTTAAAACGGACTAAAATGGATCTTCATATGCTCAATTGACAGATAATATCAACATATATATTAACATACGGACATGAGCTAAAATTGAAAAGTTTGTAATATTCAGTGCTCTAGTTTAATTGGAGGAAACATCTCAAAAAGCAATGGAGTAAAAAAAAATAATAAATAACAAAAAAAAAATGTATGAGATCCGAGTTATTAAGTCTGTAAGGGTGTTTTAACACCTAGTGCCCTAAAGCCAATTGGTTTGGGAGTCACTGGCCCAAAGCTCGTTACGTGGATCGAAGATGCTGCAAAAATATATATATATGAAGTTTGAGTAATTAAGTCCGTAGGGGTGTCTTAACACCTGGTGCCCTAAAGCCAACTGGTTTGGGAGCCACCGACCCAAAGCTCGCTACATAGACGGAAGGTATTGTATATAAATAAAGAATAGAAAAAAAATATCAAAGAAAAAATCAGAAAAATGAGAAAAATTATTCCATTGCTACAAAAATGTGTGAAATCTGATAGAACTTTAGGACAAAAATATTACTCTCTTATCAACTGCACTTATGACTGTTGTGGGAAAAAATAAGTTGTTTAATATTTTGTTGGCTATGTATATGAAGAATGGTAAAAATAATCGGAGAATTTACTTATTCAGTAATTTAGAATAAAACAAAACAACTAGTAACTTGGAGTAGAAGTTTCACCTGATTAGTCACTAACATCTTTATTCTCTTTTCGCTTGTCTTTTGCTTTTGTGTGCATTAGTTTTACTACCTTTTTTACTTTTGTAAAATGTTTGTGGGTATCGTTGATGTAAACCCTCACGAAAACCAACTCGTCCACTAGGGACACCTAAGGGTTTAAAGGTTGTTGCATACGCTAAATGCAACCGTGATCCCTACGAAAGTGGCTTAGTTAATTTATTTATGTTATTTTATGTTTTGCTCGAGGACTAGCAAAATGTTAGGTTTGGGGTGTGATGAGTGGTAAATCTTCACTATTCCCACTCATTTAACCTAATATTTTGTATAGTTTCTTGATTTTTGTGAATATTTTGATGTGTTTTGTGTTATTTTATAGATAAATAAAGTTTCAGGACATTCTGGAGATGATTTGGGCCAAAACAGTGAAAATTGGACGAAAAAGGCATTTTGGTAATTTCCCGCGTCGCGACGCCTAACGTGCGCCGAACAGTGCTAACGTGCGCCGGGTCCACGTGTCAGAATCTGAGAAAAGTTTGAATTTGCTAACGTGTGCCGTGACACGTGTCACCATCACAGCCGATCTGCTAACATACGCCGTGCCACGTGTCAGCATCCTACGGTGCCGACAGTCACCATCGCCACGTATGCCACGTGTCACTCCATGTCATTGCCACGTCATCAGCCACATCACCAGGTTGACCAAGTAAAACTGCCACCTCACCGCCACGTCATCATCAGCTAATCAGGAAGTGCCACGTGTCGCAATCATACTGTTGGATAATATGACCCATAGCGTCACTATTTGCACAGATCATTGTGTTGTTGTAGCAAATTAACTATGTAATAAGGAAATTGCACTCTCATCGTTTGTGATTAGATCACCATAGATATATAAATGAAGAGAGGTCCCTATGATTAGTTCCTGGATTGAGATGATATGAGACAGTATCAGTCCACGAAGGATTAATCATTAAATATCCCTAGCCGTAGTATTATCGAGACTGGACATCGATAATGCGGAATAGGCTAGTATTGCACTTGTACGCGTTGTGAGGGCACAACGGCATAGTTCTCATATATATAAGTATTGGATACTTGTGCAAGTGCGATAGGAGGTCGTGTTTCAACGATGGTACGGGAAACAGCTTCGCTCTGGATAGACCCTTCGGAATCCCATTGGTATTATGACTAGGTGTCTATGGGAGGCCGAAATCAAGGTAGGTGTGTATAGTCTTAACCTGAGACTTGCATCGCTAATACTTACGACAATCGGTAAACTTTGGTTTTGGTGGTGGTGGGGGATCTTAACTGGTTCTGTGTTCACCTCTTCTGGGTTTATCAGAGAATCGTAGTGTATTGATGTGATGTCAAGACGGAAGTGTCACTCCAGTCGTAATGGAGATGATGTCACGCAGGATACGGTATTAGTGCTCTTAAAGTGATGCGCATCCAATCGTGATATTATGGCCAGGTCATGAATATCCGATTATAGAGACTAGTTACCAGACATCCGATATGTTTTCGGACGGGGCAGACACTTATCCAGCCCCAGCCCTAGCACGTGATTATCCGATACTGGGCCGATATGCACAATACAATTAGTATACTACGCTTGATACAGATCTAGATATTCTTTGATGAATATGTCCGGAGAACTTGGGAAGACTTGGTGCTTTGCTAGGAGTCGACCTTGTCTCGTAAATCGGTAGAACGTAGTACTTGGTACGTACGTGATTCGGACACTCCGACAACCGTATTTACTGCCAGATTATCCGGGGATCTCATGGGTCGCTTCCCGATAATCCACCGATGACGCACAACTCGCACTCTTGAATAATCTGGGATTATAAAGAAGAGAGAGAGAAAATTAATCTAGGATTAATAACGGAGATATTTTATCCGGGATAAAATGTCGTCTAAAGAGAGAGAACGATTAATTCGGAATTAATCGATGTATTAATATATTCGATATATTAGACGAAATTAGATTTCGACGCGGAATTAAAATTAGATTTTAATTCGGGCAAACGAGTTAATTTAGAATTAATTCGTTAGCGACGTAAATAATAATTTCGGTAGCCGCAATTATTCGATTGAATTAACGTCGCGACGTAAGCTCGGTATTTCGGAAATATCGAACCCGAACGCGTGAGTGCACGTGGGCCCACTTTCATTTGGAAACGTGTGGGGCCCACATGACACATGTCATTCTAATGCTTTGCATGTAGATAGTGTACAATGCACTCAATGTTATTGCATGTAGATAGTGTACATTGCACTCAATATCAATGCATGGAAATTGAGTGTTTGACACTCTAAGCCATTGCATGTTTTGTGTCATAATTTTATTATTAATTTAATGAATATTATGGCATAAATATAAATTGATTTTTGGTAAATCATTTTGAATAACAACACAAAACTTCTTCTCTCTCATTCTCTCTTCTCCTCACGCCAAACACAAAGTGTGGACTGTTTTCTTGACTGGTTTGGGCGTGACAATAGGGAAGCAAGAGTTGGGTTTTCATGGTGAAAACCGCAAGTGCTAGCACACTACGAGTCTTGCGAAGGTGGTAGGGAGGTTCACCCATGAGGCGGGACTCATCCGACGGAGTTTGGAGCTTCGTTTTGAGACCCGAAACTGCCAAGACAGTGAGCATGGACTGCTGCAGTGGGCTTACAAAGGCAGTACGTTTTTGGGCATGATTCATCTTCAAATCGACATAACCGATCAATGTAAGTATTCCGCTATCTTCGTTGATGTATTCACGCATTATTTCATGTCTTGATTTGATCTTGGGACCTTAGAAAAACCAACAATGGCATCATGAGCTAATGTTGCAAGCATGAAATTTGTAGGGCTTAAAATTTGGGTAAATGTTTGTTGAGCATGATTTGAATAAATTGCTTGTTTGAGTATGCTTATAACATGTTTAAATTCATTTTGGTTGGACTAATTTGATGAAAAATGATTTGGAATTATTTTCCCCAAATTTTGCATCTTGGCCGAATATGTGACTAATATTGGGTATTTTGATTTTAAGCATGATTTGGTTAATTGATTAATTGAGCATGTTTAAATGATCTTTAATTGAAGATTGATTTGATCAATTTCAACAAAATGTGATTGGATCAATTTTGCCCAAATTGGAAGTGTTGGCCGAATGTGTGTGTGTGTTTGGAAACTTGGAATTTTTTCATTTTAATTCATTGGATGAGTTATAATGATAAAGGATGATGTTAATTTAAGATTGAATTGGATTTAATTTAAATTGTACAAAAACCCTAATTCCTTATGTTGGCCGAATCTATAATGCCCTAATGTCTTGGTGTTTTTGGTTTTGTGACATTGGATGTGTATGAAATCAAATCGGATGGTGATTTGATGTCGATTGTAGGTTCGATTGGATCGAAACCAAATCGGACACAAAATCCCTTCCTTGGCCGAGAGCATTGAAGCATGTAAATGGATTTGATTTTTCATATATGTGTGTTTGACATGTGATAATGAATTGAATATGATTAATAAGACTAATTGGTGTTTTTAAAATGTTGATTTAGTTGATTAATCATATAATGCACTTTTGGTAATTAAATTGTGAAAATTGGATTTTTGGATTTAATTAATTGGGCCTAATTTTGGAAATTAGAATTTAAAATTGTAATTGGGCCTATTGGGCTTGATTTATCAAGTTTGGTTTAGGCCAAGTGGATTGGATCCAATTGGGCCCAAAACCTTAACCATAAAGCCCAATTGCGGCTAATGAACCTTTTATGTTCAATTGGGCCTAATGGGCCAAGATTGATTATGGGCTTATATGGGGTAAATCCCGGATTGGACTTTGGTTATCGGTTTGACCCGAGTTGACCAAAAGTCCACGCCTTAAGAAATCAATCAAAAGCCCATTGGACTTTAATTGAATTGACGTTGGACGTTAATCGGTCTTTGAGACGCGTTACGATTAGATTTGGAATTTAAATCGTAAAAGGTTTATTAAATAAAAGTGTAATATTTAATTTTGAATTGAATAGTGAATTAGTATTAAATACATGTTAAATTAGATTAATGATGATGTAGTTTAATTTAATTCATGAATTCGTACTTTGAGTACTTATTCGCAAAAACGAGTTTGACTCGAACAAAATCAAATCGTTGTTTGAACATTGGATGATCACTTAATTATCAGATTAATTAATTTGATTAGATTGATTGATAACATGCTTATGTGTGTGAATACGTGGTTGTGTTGAATGAATAATGTATATCGGATGGATATTAGTCGGGTGGGCAATTTTAGAAATTGTTGTAATAAATTCGATTTATTAAATTGGACCTGCGTGTCCAGCCTTATCACCTTCTTTCTCTTTGTATTCTCTTCTCACCTATTCCCCTCTATATATATGAGGTTTCTTTAGAAGTGTAGTGTAACGGGTAGGGTAGAAGTAGTACAAGTGCTAGCTTGAGTGAGAAAGGGAGAGATTTGATCTAGGATCAATGTGTTAAGTATCCATCCGCATATCATTATTATTTATTTTCATACTCGCTTTATTATGTATTTAGAATGCATGTTTAAGGGTGTATGATGATGAGACCTTAACAAAGATAATTAAATTGGTAGCCAATTTGCACGCGCGAAAAACCCTCGTTAAATATCAAGCGTTTTTTTCCTTCCATTGAGTGATTCTTACTCAAGATCCGAGATTGGCAGGGGTTGTTGGCCAAAGTCAAGCCCTTGTCCTTCGAAGATGTGTTTTAATCACGAGGCTTTGTTCCATATCGGTGTCGTGTCCAAGTTGTGGTTTGTTGGCCAAAGTCAAGACCACTTCTTGTCCATTGACATTGATTACGAAGCTTCCATGTCAATGGGTCCGCGCTTGACTGGGATCACTAGGTTTGTTGTGCCAAAGCCAAGGCCTAGTTGATTCAGAGGAAAAAGGTTAGGGTATACATTCGATGTATAGGCATATATTAGATATATGTTTGGGACTTGGATGTCCACCTACTGGATCTAGGAGTTGGATGAGATCCAATTGATCTTCGAGATCTACCTAGTTAATTATCATACAATTTGTTGGCCAAAGTCAAGATTGTGTGATATTTAACGGGATCCTAGCCCACTAGGAAACACGGTTTCCCGAGTACTCGACAGAGGGTTAGAGGCTCGACGAAAAATAGTGGGAGGCGGGAGGCAAGTATTGAATTTGCAACATTCGTTCGAATACTCGCTAAACACGCTCATTTTATTTTACTCGTCATATTTATTAAAAGTATTAGTTGGACTAATATTTTATGTTGTTTTAAAGATATATATAGTTGGACTATATACAAACTCATTCAATATATAGTTGATTTTGTAATTGGATTATAGTAATCAATATAATTGAATTAAATGATAGTTGATTTTATAATGGGATTATAGTAATCAATATTAAAATATAGTTGATGTAATTATTATAGTATCAATATAATTGATTAAATGATAGTTGATTATAATGGGATTATAGTAATCAATATTAAAATTATAGTTGATTAAATAATTGGATTTGTAATCATTATAATAGTACCTTAATAATTGATAAAAGTGGACTATTAAAATCAAGTAAAGAATTGAAAGGTTGAATATTTAAAATATATAATCATTGGATTAAATTTTTTAAATGATTTAATTTTCTATTGGGAATTAATAATAGGTTAATTTATTTGATAAAATAACTTATTATTACTAAGCCCATAATTAAGCAAATAGTAGAGCATAAAGTCTTTGGAAGATTTATGTGATGATGACTTTAGTGCTTAATTAATATACTTATAATAAATCTATCTTTAGATTTAAAAGTATTAAAGTTGCAATTAATAATTCTTGGAGAATTAATTGACTATTCTAGTGGAGAAAAGTCAAAGTTTGCAATTGGGCATGTTGCACAAGGTGCACATCATTTCGATATTCTAAAACCCAAGGCTTGGCCAAAGGTTTGTGAAATATTGAAAAGGTAATTGACATATCCCAAAGTGACTACCATTTGGATATGGAAGACACGAAGGAATTAAAGAAAGGGCGAGGCTCTAACTTTAAAATATTTGTCAAAGTTATGTTCACTAGTAGTATTAAAATTGGATTTTAAATACTTAGTGTGGTACATAAAATATATGTATTGACGTTCAGAATCCGCTGTGAGCTGGATACTGGCTTCAAGCCGAGATTTCTCTGCGAATCGGAAACGGGACGAAAGTCGCTGTTTCGACCGTAGATACCTAAGTTTAGAAACTACCCTTTTGGGTATGTATTTAAATTAGGAACTGTCATAATGTAACTAGTTTATCTAGAGTCATTATCTCTATATCAGTGTTTAATCCATTGCGGATAAAACCTTTATATTCTAGAACACTAAAGTGTTTCAATATATAAAGATGATACTGAGATAAATACATTGGATGTAAATAACAGAATTTATATTTTGAATATAAATAAAATCTCAAACATATAAAATGACAAATAAATAGCTCAAATTGATTTGATCAATGGAGACTTATTTGTGGCATTGTTGTCTAGGACACAATTAAACAAGACTCGTATATCCACACTTTTATAGAGTGGGTACTAGGACTGATTTGACTATTCAAATAAGGTCTGCGAATCTAGTTTATTAGGTTAAAAACCTAAAATACTATTTACTTGGTAATAGTAAAAGGGCCACCGATCTGTTAGCCCTATTCATGGTGAAGTAAGTGGGCCCATATCTAGCTAGGCTAGATGTGAACATGAATATTTCGTGACCTTAACGGATGTGACATCACGTTGCGGTTATGTGTTTCTTTTGAAGAACACAGATCGGAAACTTTAGAGTTTCGACACGAAGTAGACAAACAGATCGGCTATAGTATTATTCCGCCACGGTAAAACCGTAATGGAAAATACTTAAGCAGTAAGTTTCATATGTAAATGAAAGAGTACGGTATTCTTTCATATGAGGACTCCTCCCGAGACACGTCAGTTAGACGGTGTGTCCGAATCAAAAACGAATTTTTGGACATGATAAGGTTTATCACGAGTCGCTCTGAGCTACTGTTTCCTTCAACAGGATATGTATTAACAGTGCAAAACTTATTTAGAATAAGGTTCCATATAAATCTCTTTGACAGATATCATATAGGATATGAACAGGGAAGAAACGGGGTTTCTCATTCCTGATAATTTGGGTATGCCAGGCATAGCGTTTGGACGATACCAAACTAAGGACCCAAATTGGATAAGTGCCAATATAGGTTATCTTAAGGGAAACCTTAAATATAGTACTTGTAAATCCCACATGAGAACAATATAATTGTTGCTCACCATGCGGTTTTCCTGAGAGGAATACCGATATGCAGTGGTCAGTGGGAGGATAGTGATACTCGATGAAAATCGGAGTAATACTGATCTAGGCACGAAGTCCGTAATGGAACACAAACAGTTCATCTATGATGAAACTATACCATTAATCTTCAAATACACAAGAAACTAGTAGATCGGATAGAGTCAGAAAACAACCTAGGGTATGGGTTTCTGATCTAACCTCATAAAGATGTCAATCTTATGGTGGTGTACCATCCGACTACGTTATGAGGAAGTGATACAAGGTATCGACTCCCTGTTATGGCAAAGTGCCATGAGTCCGAAATGGATTCCATGTATAACAACTATGTTTGGATACTAGTTGTTGTACCACAAGGCGTTGTGCCTATGGTACATTAAACGTCTTCAAGGAAGACATACATGGAAGGCAACATACCAACGTGCAAACCTAAGGTTTTGACGGAAAGGTATCGTTATCAACATTGTGTTAATAACGGTTCAACCTTTTACCTGTTGCCATAGTAAATCCATTTTGAAGATGCTTGTTGATAACTGTATATTTCATTTATGAAATTTGTCAGTTACAGATCAAAATCGCTTTCCTGAAAAGGAAACCTTTTGGAGGATATTTACAACATCCTGACGATTTTATATAACCGACAAACCAGGTTTGCGGGTTATTCGATCCATGTTTGGATTGATGCAAGCATAAGGTTCTTGGAACTGTCGTTTTGAAATAATCATAATGGTTTATGATTTGACTCAAAACGAAATAATTCTTGTGTATATAAGGAGGTTAGTGGGAGAGCGCACTGACAGTGAAATTCCCATAAAACAATTGGTGAAAGCTTGGTTTTCATAAATATTCTTTCATAGAAATTCTCCGTAGAATTCTGGGGAGAGTAACAACCTTTATTCAAGGAATAAAGATCTACTGGAATAGATTTGGAGTTGTTAACACTCTCTGAGAAATTGTACATTTAAAATGTACTTGTATTGGTGTCTCATATGCTTTGAGCATATGGAGTCACAATCGGGTCAATCCTAGTGATAGTCACTGGATTGAAGTTAAGAACATCTGTTAGTATCTCTGAGAACTAAAGATGTTATCTTAAACTATGGAGAAGGAGAACTTGAAGTGACTGGGATCACCACTGCAAGTTTCCAAACGATTAAATACTACGGTACTATAAAGTTTGAATAACAGGGACAGTGAGCTGGAAATCTTCCTAGCAAGATAACTGTTGCCGAATAAACAACAAATGCGGATCATTGCTGCAGCTGAGGCAGCAATAGAAGACCATCTGGGTCGAAAATAAATCTAATAAGATTAGATAAAGTTCTGTTAGCAGCTGAGCTAGGCGTCAGCATAGGCTAAGGAATTAAAGGTCTCATCGACGATCCAGATATATACTTCTGTATCATCTGATTCGTTCGGATCATACATCGTGGCGATGTGATGATCGTGTAAATCGCGTCAGACGATAATTAAGCAAATCCGCTGACGAAAACCTTTCCTCAGCAATTTGAGCGAATTGTACATAGTTCGAGTGTAGGACACTTGAGTGACTCGCTACGTGCCAAGTGGGAGATTGTTGGATAATATGACCCATAGCGTCACTATTTGCACAGATCATTGTGTTGTTGTAGCAAATTAACTATGTAATAAGGAAATTGCACTCTCATCGTTTGTGATTAGATCACCATAGATATATAAATGAAGAGAGGTCCCTATGATTAGTTCCTGGATTGAGATGATATGAGACAGTATCAGTCCACGAAGGATTAATCATTAAATATCCCTAGCCGTAGTATTATCGAGACTGGACATCGATAATGCGGAATAGGCTAGTATTGCACTTGTGCGCGTTGTGAGGGCACAACGGCATAGTTCTCATATATATAAGTATTGGATACTTGTGCAAGTGCGATAGGAGGTCGTGTTTCAACGATGGTACGGGAAACAGCTTCGCTCTGGATAGACCCTTCGGAATCCCATTGGTATTATGACTAGGTGTCTATTGGAGGCCGAAATCAAGGTAGGTGTGTATAGTCTTAACCTGAGACTTGCATCGCTAATACTTACGACAATCGGTAAACTTTGGTTTTGGTGGTGGGGGATCTTAACTGGTTCTGTGTTCACCTCTTCTGGGTTTATCAGAGAATCGTAGTGTATTGGATGTGATGTCAAGACGGAAGTGTCACTCCAGTCGTAATGGAGATGATGTCACGCAGGATACGGTATTAGTGCTCTTAAAGTGATGCGCATCCAATCGTGATATTATGGCCAGGTCATGAATATCCGATTATAGAGACTAGTTACCAGACATCCGATATGTGTTTCGGACGGGGCAGACACTTATCCAGCCCCAGCCCTAGCACGTGATTATCCGATACTGGGCCGATATGCACAATACAATTAGTATACTACGCTTGATACAGATCTAGATATTCTTTGATGAATATGTCCGGAGAACTTGGGAAGACTTGGTGCTTTGCTAGGAGTCGACCTTGTCTCGTAAATCGGTAGAACGTAGTACTTGGTACGTACGTGATTCGGACACTCCGACAACCGTATTTACTGCCAGATTATCCGGGGATCTCATGGGTCGCTTCCCGATAATCCACCGATGACGCACAACTCGCACTCTTGAATAATCTGGGATTATAAAGAAGAGAGAGAGAAAATTAATCTAGGATTAATAACGGAGATATTTTATCCGGGATAAAATGTCGTCTAAAGAGAGAGAACGATTAATTCGGAATTAATCGATGTATAATATATTCGATATATTAGACGAAATTAGATTTCGACGCGGAATTAAAATTAGATTTTAATTCGGGCAAACGAGTTAATTTAGAATTAATTCGTTAGCGACGTAAATAATAATTTCGGTAGCCGCAATTATTCGATTGAATTAACGTCGCGACGTAAGCTCGGTATTTCGGAAATATCGAACCCGAACGCGTGAGTGCACGTGGGCCCACTTTCATTTGGAAACGTGTGGGGCCCACATGACACATGTCATTCTAATGCTTTGCATGTAGATAGTGTACAATGCACTCAATGTTATTGCATGTAGATAGTGTACATTGCACTCAATATCAATGCATGGAAATTGAGTGTTTGACACTCTAAGCCATTGCATGTTTTGTGTCATAATTTTATTATTAATTTAATGAATATTATGGCATATAAATATAAATTGATTTTTGGTAAATCATTTTTAATAACAACACAAAACTTCTTCTCTCTCATTTTCTCTCTTCTCCTCACGCCAAACACAAAGTGTGGACTGTTTTCTTGACTGGTTTGGGCGTGACAATAGGGAAGCAAGAGTTGGGTTTTCATGGTGAAAACCGCAAGTGCTAGCACACTACGAGTCTTGCGAAGGTGGTAGGGAGGTTCACCCATGAGGCGGGACTCATCCGACGGAGTTTGGAGCTTCGTTTTGAGACCCGAAACTGCCAAGACAGTGAGCATGGACTGCTGCAGTGGGCTTACAAAGGCAGTACGTTTTTGGGCATGATTCATCTTCAAATCGACATAACCGATCAATGTAAGTATTCCGCTATCTTCGTTGATGTATTCACGCATTATTTCATGTCTTGATTTGATCTTGGGACCTTAGAGAAACCAACAATGGCATCATGAGCTAATGTTGCAAGCATGAAATTTGTAGGGCTTAAAATTTGGGTAAATGTTTGTTGAGCATGATTTGAATAAATTGCTTGTTTGAGTATGCTTATAACATGTTTAAATTCATTTTGGTTGGACTAATTTGATGAAAAATGATTTGGAATTATTTTCCCCAAATTTTGCATCTTGGCCGAATATGTGACTAATATTGGGTATTTTGATTTTAAGCATGATTTGGTTAAATTGATTAATTGAGCATGTTTAAATGATCTTTAATTGAAGATTGATTTGATCAATTTCAACAAAATGTGATTGGATCAATTTTGCCCAAATTGGAAGTGTTGGCCGAATGTGTGATGTGTTTGGAAACTTGGAATTTTTTCATTTTAATTCATTGGATGAGTTATAATGATAAAGGATGATGTTAATTTAAGATTGAATTGGATTTAATTTAAATTGTACAAAAACCCTAAATTCCTTATGTTGGCCGAATCTATAATGCCCTAATGTCTTGGTGTTTTTGGTTTTGTGACATTGGATGTGTATGAAATCAAATCGGATGGTGATTTGATGTCGATTGTAGGTTCGATTGGATCGAAACCAAATCGGACACAAAATCCCTTCCTTGGCCGAGAGCATTGAAGCATGTAAATGGATTTGATTTTTCATTATGTGTGTTTGACATGTGATAATGAATTGAATATGATTAATAAGACTAATTTGGTGTTTTTAAAATGTTGATTTAGTTGATTAATCATATAATGCACTTTTGGTAATTAAATTGTGAAAATTGGATTTTTGGATTTAATTAATTGGGCCTAATTTTGGAAATTAGAATTTAAAATTGTAATTGGGCCTATTGGGCTTGATTTATCAAGTTTGGTTTAGGCCAAGTGGATTGGATCCAATTGGGCCCAAAACCTTAACCATAAAGCCCAATTGCGGCTAATGAACCTTTTATGTTCAATTGGGCCTAATGGGCCAAGATTGATTTATGGGCTTATGGGGTAAATCCCGGATTGGACTTTGGTTATCGGTTTGACCCGAGTTGACCAAAAGTCCACGCCTTAAGAAATCAATCAAAAGCCCATTGGACTTTAATTGAATTGACGTTGGACGTTAATCGGTCTTTGAGACGCGTTACGATTAGATTTGGAATTTAAATCGTAAAAGGTTTATTAAATAAAAGTGTAATATTTAATTTTGAATTGAATAGTGAATTAGTATTAAATACATGTTAAATTAGATTTAATGATGTAGTTTAATTTAATTCATGAATTCGTACTTTGAGTACTTATTCGCAAAAACGAGTTTGACTCGAACAAAATCAAATCGTTGTTTGAACATTGGATGATCACTTAATTATCAGATTAATTAATTTGATTAGATTGATTGATAACATGCTTATGTGTGTGAATACGTGGTTGTGTTGAATGAAAATGTATATCGGATGGATATTAGTCGGGTGGGCAATTTTAGAAATTGTTGTAATAAATTCGATTTATTAAATTGGACCTGCGTGTCCAGCCTTATCACCTTCTTTCTCTTTGTATTCTCTTCTCACCTATTCCCCTCTATATATATGAGGTTTCTTTAGAAGTGTAGTGTAACGGGTAGAAGTAGTACAAGTGCTAGCTTGAGTGAGAAAGGGAGAGATTTAATCTAGGATCAATGTGTTAAGTATCCATCCGCATATCATTATTATTTATTTTCATACTCGCTTTATATGTATTTAGAATGCATGTTTAAGGGTGTATGATGATGAGACCTTAACAAAGATAATTAAATTGGTAGCCAATTTGCACGCGAAAAACCCTCGTTAAATATCAAGCGTTTATTTTCCTTCCATTGAGTGATTCTTACTCAAGATCCGAGATTGGCAGGGGTTGTTGGCCAAAGTCAAGCCCTTGTCCTTCGAAGATGTGTTTTAATCACGAGGCTTTGTTCCATATCGGTGTCGTGTCCAAGTTGTGGTTTGTTGGCCAAAGTCAAGACCACTTCTTGTCCATTGACATTGATTACGAAGCTTCCATGTCAATGGGTCCGCGCTTAACTGGGATCACTAGGTTTGTTGTGCCAAAGCCAAGGCCTAGTTGATTCAGAGGAAAAAGGTTAGGGTATACATTCGATGTATAGGCATATATTAGATATATGTTTGGGACTTGGATGTCCACCTACTGGATCTAGGAGTTGGATGAGATCCAATTGATCTTCGAGATCTACCTAGTTAATTATCATACAATTTGTTGGCCAAAGTCAAGATTGTGTGATATTTAACGGGATCCTAGCCCACTAGGAAACACGGTTTCCCGAGTACTCGACAGAGGGTTAGAGGCTCGACGAAAAATAGTGGGAGGCAAGTATTGAATTTGCAACATTCGTTCGAATACTCGCTAAACACGCTCATTTTATTTTACTCGTCATATTTATTAAAAGTATTAGTTGGACTAATATTTTATGTTGTTTTAAAGATATATATAGTTGGACTATATACAAACTCATTCAATATATAGTTGATTTTGTAATTGGATTATAGTAATCAATATAATTGAATTAAATGATAGTTGATTTTATAATGGGATTATAGTAATCAATATTAAAATTATAGTTGATTGTAATTGGATTATAGTAATCAATTAATTGAATTAAATGATAGTTGATTATAATGGGATTATAGTAATCAATATTAAAATTATAGTTGATTAAATAATTGGATATTGTAATCATTATAATAAATAGTACCTTAATAATTGATTAAATAGTTGGACTATTAAAATCAAGTAAAGAATTGAAAGGTTGAATATTTAAAATATATAATCATTGGATTAAATGTTTTAAATGATTTAATTTTCTATTGGGAATTAATAATAGGTTAATTTATTTGATAAAATAACTTATTATTACTAAGCCCATAATTAAGCAAATAGTAGAGCATAAAGTCTTTGGAAGATTTATGTGATGATGACTTTAGTGCTTAATTAATATACTTATAATAAATCTATCTTTAGATTTAAAAGTATTAAAGTTGCAATTAATAATTCTTGGAGAATTAATTGACTATTCTAGTGGAGAAAAGTCAAAGTTTGCAATTGGGCATGTTGCACAAGGTGCACATCATTTCGATATTCTAAAACCCAAGGCTTGGCCAAAGGTTTGTGAAATATTGAAAAGGTAATTGACATATCCCAAAGTGACTACCATTTGGATATGGAAGACACGAAGGAATTAAAGAAAGGGCGAGGCTCTAACTTTAAAATATTTGTCAAAGTTATGTTCACTAGTAGTATTAAAATTGGATTTTAAATACTTAGTGTGGTACATAAAATATATGTATTGACGTTCAGAATCCGCTGTGAGCTGGATACTGGCTTCAAGCCGAGATTTCTCTGCGAATCGGAAACGGGACGAAAGTCGCTGTTTCGACCGTAGATACCTAAGTTTAGAAACTACCCTTTTGGTATGTATTTAAATTAGGAACTGTCATAATGTAACTAGTTTATCTAGAGTCATTATCTCTATATCAGTGTTTAATCCATTGCGGATAAAACCTTTATATTCTAGAACACTAAAGTGTTTCAATATATAAAGATGATACTGAGAAATACATTGGATGTAAATAACAGAATTTATATTTTGAATATAAATAAAATCTCAAACATATAAAATGACAAATAAATAGCTCAAATTGATTTGATCAATGGAGACTTATTTGTGGCATTGTTGTCTAGGACACAATTAAACAAGACTCGTATATCCACACTTTTATAGAGTGGGTACTAGGACTGATTTGACTATTCAAATAAGGTCTGCGAATCTAGTTTATTAGGTTAAAAACCTAAAATACTATTTACTTGGTAATAGTAAAAGGGCCACCGATCTGTTAGCCCTATTCATGGTGAAGTAAGTGGGCCCATATCTAGCTAGGCTAGATGTGAACATGAATATTTCGTGACCTTAACGGATGTGACATCACGTTGCGGTTATGTGTTTCTTTTGAAGAACACAGATCGGAAACTTTAGAGTTTCGACACGAAGTAGACAAACAGATCGGCTATAGTATTATTCCGCCACGGTAAAACCGTAATGGAAAATACTTAAGCAGTAAGTTTCATATGTAAATGAAAGAGTACGGTATTCTTTCATATGAGGACTCCTCCCGAGACACGTCAGTTAGACGGTGTGTCCGAATCAAAAACCGAATTTTTGTTGGACATGATAAGGTTTATCACGAGTCGCTCTGAGCTACTGTTTCCTTCAACAGGATATGTATTAACAGTGCAAAACTTATTTAGAATAAGGTTCCATATAAATCTCTTTGACAGATATCATATAGGATATGAACAGGGAAGAAACGGGGTTTCTCATTCCTGATAATTTGGGTATGCCAGGCATAGCGTTTGGACGATACCAAACTAAGGACCCAAATTGGATAAGTGCCAATATAGGTTATCTTAAGGGAAACCTTAAATATAGTACTTGTAAATCCCACATGAGAACAATATAATTGTTGCTCACCATGCGGTTTTCCTGAGAGGAATACAGATATGCAGTGGTCAGTGGGAGGATAGTGATACTCGATGAAAATCGGAGTAATACTGATCTAGGCACGAAGTCCGTAATGGAACACAAACAGTTCATCTATGATGAAACTATACCATTAATCTTCAAATACACAAGAAACTAGTAGATCGGATAGAGTCAGAAAACAACCTAGGGTATGGGTTTCTGATCTAACCTCATAAAGATGTCAATCTTATGGTGGTGTACCATCCGACTACGTTATGAGGAAGTGATACAAGGTATCGACTCCCTGTTATGGCAAAGTGCCATGAGTCCGAAATGGATTCCATGTATAACAACTATGTTTGGATACTAGTTGTTGTACCACAAGGCGTTGTGCCTATGGTACATTAAACGTCTTCAAGGAAGACATACATGGAAGGCAACATACCAACGTGCAAACCTAAGGTTTTGACGGAAAGGTATCGTTATCAACATTGTGTTAATAACGGTTCAACCTTTTACCTGTTGCCATAGTAAATCCATTTTGAAGATGCTTGTTGATAACTGTATATTTCATTTATGAAATTTGTCAGTTACAGATCAAAATCGCTTTCCTGAAAAGGAAACCTTTTGGAGGATATTTACAACATCCTGACGATTTTATATAACCGACAAACCAGGTTTGCGGGTTATTCGATCCATGTTTGGATTGATGCAAGCATAAGGTTCTTGGAACTGTCGTTTTGAAATAATCATAATGGTTTATGATTTGACTCAAAACGAAATAATTCTTGTGTATATAAGGAGGTTAGTGGGAGAGCGCACTGACAGTGAAATTCCCATAAAACAATTGGTGAAAGCTTGGTTTTCATAAATATTCTTTCATAGAAATTCTCCGTAGAATTCTGGGGAGTAACAACCTTTATTCAAGGAATAAAGATCTACTGGAATAGATTTGGAGTTGTTAACACTCTCTGAGAAATTGTACATTTAAAATGTACTTGTATTGGTGTCTCATATGCTTTGAGCATATGGAGTCACAATCGGGTCAATCCTAGTGATAGTCACTGGATTGAAGTTAAGAACATCTGTTAGTATCTCTGAGAACTAAAGATGTTATCTTAAACTATGGAGAAGGAGAACTTGAAGTGACTGGGATCACACTGCAAGTTTCCAAACGATTAAATACTACGGTACTATAAAGTTTGAATAACAGGGACAGTGAGCTGGAAATCTTCCTAGCAAGATAACTGTTGCCGAATAAACAACAAATGCGGATCATTGCTGCAGCTGAGGCAGCAATAGAAGACCATCTGGGTCGAAAATAAATCTAATAAGATTAGATAAAGTTCTGTTAGCAGCTGAGCTAGGCGTCAGCATAGGCTAAGGAATTAAAGGTCTCATCGACGATCCAGATATATACTTCTGTATCATCTGATTCGTTCGGATCATACATCGTGGCGATGTGATGATCGTGTAAATCGCGTCAGACGATAATTAAGCAAATCCGCTGACGAAAACCTTTCCTCAGCAATTTGAGCGAATTGTACATAGTTCGAGTGTAGGACACTTGAGTGACTCGCTACGTGCCAAGTGGGAGATTGTTGGATAATATGACCCATAGCGTCACTATTTGCACAGATCATTGTGTTGTTGTAGCAAATTAACTATGTAATAAGGAAATTGCACTCTCATCGTTTGTGATTAGATCACCATAGATATATAAATGAAGAGAGGTCCCTATGATTAGTTCCTGGATTGAGATGATATGAGACAGTATCAGTCCACGAAGGATTAATCATTAAATATCCCTAGCCGTAGTATTATCGAGACTGGACATCGATAATGCGGAATAGGCTAGTATTGCACTTGTGCGCGTTGTGAGGGCACAACGGCATAGTTCTCATATATATAAGTATTGGATACTTGTGCAAGTGCGATAGGAGGTCGTGTTTCAACGATGGTACGGGAAACAGCTTCGCTCTGGATAGACCCTTCGGAATCCCATTGGTATTATGACTAGGTGTCTATGGGAGGCCGAAATCAAGGTAGGTGTGTATAGTCTTAACCTGAGACTTGCATCGCTAATACTTACGACAATCGGTAAACTTTGGTTTTGGTGGTGGGGGATCTTAACTGGTTCTGTGTTCACCTCTTCTGGGTTTATCAGAGAATCGTAGTGTATTGGATGTGATGTCAAGACGGAAGTGTCACTCCAGTCGTAATGGAGATGATGTCACGCAGGATACGGTATTAGTGCTCTTAAAGTGATGCGCATCCAATCGTGATATTATGGCCAGGTCATGAATATCCGATTATAGAGACTAGTTACCAGACATCCGATATGTGTTTCGGACGGGGCAGACACTTATCCAGCCCCAGCCCTAGCACGTGATTATCCGATACTGGGCCGATATGCACAATACAATAGTATACTACGCTTGATACAGATCTAGATATTCTTTGATGAATATGTCCGGAGAACTTGGGAAGACTTGGTGCTTTGCTAGGAGTCGACCTTGTCTCGTAAATCGTAGTAGTAGAACGTAGTACTTGGTACGTACGTGATTCGGACACTCCGACAACCGTATTTACTGCCAGATTATCCGGGGATCTCATGGGTCGCTTCCCGATAATCCACCGATGACGCACAACTCGCACTCTTGAATAATCTGGGATTATAAAGAAGAGAGAGAGAAAATTAATCTAGGATTAATAACGGAGATATTTTATCCGGGATAAAATGTCGTCTAAAGAGAGAGAACGATTAATTCGGAATTAATCGATGTATTAATATATTCGATATATTAGACGAAATTAGATTTCGACGCGGAATTAAAATTAGATTTTAATTCGGGCAAACGAGTTAATTTAGAATTAATTCGTTAGCGACGTAAATAATAATTTCGGTAGCCGCAATTATTCGATTGAATTAACGTCGCGACGTAAGCTCGGTATTTCGGAAATATCGAACCCGAACGCGTGAGTGCACGTGGGCCCACTTTCATTTGGAAACGTGTGGGGCCCACATGACACATGTCATTCTAATGCTTTGCATGTAGATAGTGTACAATGCACTCAATGTTATTGCATGTAGATAGTGTACATTGCACTCAATATCAATGCATGGAAATTGAGTGTTTGACACTCTAAGCCATTGCATGTTTTGTGTCATAATTTTATTATTAATTTAATGAATATTATGGCATAAATATAAATTGATTTTTGGTAAATCATTTTTGAATAACAACA
This sequence comes from Zanthoxylum bungeanum, assembly GCA_019454045.1. Taxonomy (NCBI): domain Eukaryota; kingdom Viridiplantae; phylum Streptophyta; class Magnoliopsida; order Sapindales; family Rutaceae; genus Zanthoxylum; species Zanthoxylum bungeanum. The sequence goes on along the minus strand of SKCR01038720.1, from coordinate 5,256 downwards.
CAAAACTTCTTCTCTCTCATTTTCTCTCTTCTCCTCACGCCAAACACAAAATGTGGACTGTTTTCTTGACTGGTTTGCGGCGTGACAATAGGGAAGCAAGAGTTGGGTTTTCATGGTGAAAACCGCAAGTGCTAGCACACTACGAGTCTTGCGAAGGTGGTAGGGAGGTTCACCCATGAGGCGGGACTCATCCGACGGAGTTTGGAGCTTCGTTTTGAGACCCGAAACTGCCAAGACAGTGAGCATGGACTGTTGCAGTGGGCTTACAAAGGCAGTACGTTTTTGGGCATGATTCATCTTCAAATCGACATAACCGATCAATGTAAGTATTCCGCTATCTTCGTTGATGTATTCACGCATTATTTCATGTCTTGATTTGATCTTGGGACCTTAGAGAAACCAACACATACGGTGCCGACAATCTCTTTCCCATGTGTCGCCACATCTCCGCCACGTCAGCATCAATCATTGAGTATCTAATCCTTATCTGACACGTGGCGGATAAGAATCTCATCGACCAATCAGAAGCCTCCACGTGTCATAATAATTGAAGCCAACCACCTCGCCACGTGTCACCTTATCAGCTTATCCAGAATCTGCAAACCGACAAACCAGAGCGTGCCACGTCGACAGAAGCTTGCGTAGCGACGCCAAAGTCCTTGGCGTCGCGACGCTGGAAGCCTACCAGGGCCTATAAATAGAGCTTCAAATTTCAGTTTTAGTGGCACCACTATCTCTCATCTCTTTGATGTAAAGAGAGAGCTCTCTCTAGTTTCTTTTAGTTTTTAGTTTTTTTTTAGTTTTTAGTTTGTAAAATTTTTAATTACGTTTTGTTAATATAGTAATTACTTTTTTACTTTTTACAGTTTTTACTATTTACCATGAGGAGGTAACTTCCCCAGCTAGGGTGAAATGTAATTCTTTTACTGTTACTATTTAGATTAATCTCCCTTAAAAATAATATATTCACTATTTAAAATATTGACTTAAAAAGGATACCGCAAGATTGGTCGGTTGGTAATTCATTTTAATCTGGTTTAAACCTGACTAATAAAGGATACCGCCAGATTGGTCGGTTGGTAATATTATCACAAGTTTGTATATTATTTTATGGGAGATATCTAAAAAGTAAATAGTAAAAGTAATTACTTTTACCTTAGAATTTTATTTTATTTTATTTTACTTTTCAGCTTTTACTTTATGTCTTTTACTTTTCAGTATTTTTACTTTATGTTTTACTTTTAAGTTTTTACTAGCCTTAGTTATGTGTTAGTTATCTGGGGTTGTGATGAATTCTAATATCACCGGTTTATAAGGGGTTATTTTATAGTTTGGGTAATTTAAAGGTTTACTTATTAAGTCTTAAGCTTAATGCTTCTTGTTGTCTGATCACCAATAAGATTGATGTGGTAAATCTAAAATGAACTAGACATAGGGATTTTAGGTTTCAGCCTTAGACTTAATAGCCCACGATCTTCCTTGAGGATAGATAACCCTTTAATAGATTCCTTACAGGATAGACATATACCTGTCGGGCGGGGGTAGCTCTAATTGGAACTTAAACTTAATGAATCCAGATAATTTGGTTGACATATACATATGGTTCAATTGGGTTAAACTGGGTATTTGCGTCTGACCATCGACAGAGGCTTTTGCATAATTTAGTGTTCCAGGTTAGTAAACTGATTATTACACAAACATAAAATAATCACTTCATCTTTGAAAAGATATTAGAAGGATTCACAACCCTAGATCTTTGTGTCTTTTGTTATTTTCTTAGTATTTTTTTTGTGTTTTATTTATTATTTATTTAGCAAATCTACAATCAACCAAATCAATCAAGCAATCATTCTCTTCTCCCTCAATTAGATATTTGTAAATAAATAGTATCAATAATTAATAACAACATTAGAAATTAAGTCCTCGTGGGATCGATATTTTTATACTACTTGAACGATATGTGCGCCTACGTTATAGGCGTGTGTAAACGCCGGTCAATTACTTCTTTCACCCACGAGAGAACAAAGTTTTTGTTGCTCTACATGCGGTTTTCCTTGAGAAGGAATTCCTAAATACAGTGATAAGTGGGAGGAAAGTAGAACTCGATGAAAATCGAAGCGATACTGTTCCTGACATAGAATCCTCAACGGAACATGAATAGTTCATCAAGGATGAAGTTGTACCACAATCTTCGAATACACAAGGACCACGTAGGTCAGAGAGAGTCAGAAAACAACCTGAGAGGTATGGGTTTCTGATCTCACCTCATGTAGATATCAATCTCATTGAGGAAGACGAGCCGGCTACGTATGAGGAAGCTATACAAGGTATCGACTTCGGTTTATGGCAAGATGCCATGAATTCCGAAATGGATTCCATGTATACCAACCAAGTTTGGACACTGGTTGATGCACCAGAAGGCGTAAAGCCTATTGGTTGCAAATGGATCTTCAAGAGGAAGACCGACATGGATGGAAACGTACAAACGTACAAAGTTAGGCTTGTAGCGAAGGGGTATCGTCAACGACATGGTGTCGATTACGACGAAACTTTCTCACCCGTTGCCATGATTAAATCTATTCGGATAATGCTTGCTATTGCTGCATATTTCGATTACGAGATATGGCAGATGGACGTCAAAACCTCTTTCCTTAATAGAAACCTGTTGGAGGAGGTTTATATGCAACAGCCTGACAGTTTTGTCTTGCCTAAACATGCAAACAAGGTTTGCAAGTTAAATCGGTCCATTTATGGACTGAAGCAAGTGTCGCGTTCTTGGAACCAACATTTTGATGAGATCATAAAAGAATATGATTTCGTTCAAAACGAAGATGATCCTTGTGTATACATGAAGGTTAGTGGGAGCGCACTGACTTTCATTGTCCTTTATGTTGACGATGTATTGCTTATGGGCAATGACATTCCCATGTTAACATCGGTGAAAGCTTGGCTTTCATTAAAATTCTCCATGACAGATCTGGGAGAAGCAGCCTTTATTCTGGGAATAAAGATCTACCGGGATAGATCTAGAAAGCTGCTTGGACTCTCCCAGAACACTTATATTGACAAAGTGTTGAAGAGATTCAACATGGATCAGTCCAAGAGATGACTGTTGCCAGTGTCACATGGCGTCACTCTATCTAGGGACATGTGTCCTAAAACTCAAGATGAGAGAGACAACATGAGTCGGATACCGTTCGCCTCGGCAGTCGGATCGATCATGTATGCCATGATATGTACACGACCTGATGTCTCATATGCTTTGAGCATGTGTATTCGCTATCAGGTCGATCCAGGTGAAGGTCACTGGATAGCGGTTAAGAATAGCCGTAAGTATCTTAGACAAACTAATGATGCTTTCTTAATCTATGGAGATGGAGAACTTGAGGTGACTGGGTATACCAATGCAAGTTTCCAAACCGATAAAGACGACTGTAAGTCGCAATCAGGGTACGTGTTTTGTTTGAATAACAGAACAGTGAGCTGGAAATCTTCCAAGCAAGAGACTGTTGCCGATTCAACAACAGAAGCGGAGTATATCGCTGCAGCTGAAGCAGCAAATGAGGCAGTTTGGATCCGAAAATTCCTAATTAGATTAGGAGTAGTTCTGTTAGCAGCTGAGCCTGTTCCATTATATTGCGACAATAACGGGGCTATAGCGCAGGCTAAGGAACCACGGTCTCATCAATGATCCAAGCATGTTCTTCGAAATTTCCATCTGATACGTGAGATCATGCATCGTGGCGATGTCAAGATCGAGAAGGTCGCATCAGAGGACAACATTGCAGATCCGCTGACGAAAGCCATTCCTCAGTAAAAGTTTGAGCGACATGTACATAGTTGAGGTGTTAGATGCTTGAGTGACTGGCTATAGGTCAAGTGGGAGATTGTTGGACAATTATGACCCATAGCGTCACTATATGTAAAAGACATTGTTTTTTTGTACAAATTAATTATGTAGCAATGGAAATTGCCTTTTATCATTTCGTAATTAGATTACTTAAATGTGTGAATGATGAAAGTCCTTATGATTATTTCCGGATTGAGATGATATGAGACAGTATCAATCCACGACGGTTTAATCATTAAATATCCCTAGTCATAGTATTATCGAGACTGGACATCGATAATGCGGAATAGACTAGTATCGTACTTGTGCGTGTTATGGAAGCGTAACAGTATAGTTCTCATTTATTTAAGTATTGGATACTTATGCAAGTGTGGTAGGAGGTTGTGTTTTACCGATGGTACGGAAAACAACTTCGCTCTGGATAGACCCCACAGAATCCCTTTGGTAGTATGACTATGTGTCTATGGGAGTCCGTATCAGGGTAGGTGTATTTGGTCTTATCCTGAGACTTGCATCGCTAGTACTTGCGACAATCAATAAGCTTTGATTTTGGTCGTCCAGGACTTTAACAGGTTCTGTGTACGCCTCTTCTGGGTTTATTGAGAATCGTAGTGTATTGGATGTGATGTCAAAACAGAAGTATCACTTCAGTCATATGGAGATGATGGTTACGCAGGGATACATAACTGGTTCTCTAAAAGGTTGCAACAGTCGGGATAATATGACTAGGTCATGATTATCCGATAATAAAGAGACTAGTTATTAGTGATCCGATACATGCTTCGTACGTGGCAGACACTATTCCAGCCCCAGGCCTTAAATGTGACATCCGATACTGGATCGCAATACGTAATACTACGTATACTACGCCTGATATAGATTACATATTCCATTAAGAATATTTCTGGAGAATTGGGTAGGCATGGCGTTTTGCTAGAAGCCAACCTTGTCTCGTAAATTGGTAAGAACGTAGTACAAGGTACGTACGTGTTCGGATAGTCCGACGACCGGATTTACTGCCAACATATCCAGGGATCTCTTGGGTAGCTTCCCGAAGATTCACCGAAGACGTATGATTCGAACTTTATTAATCTGGGATTAATAACGGAGAGACTTTATCTGGGATAAAGTACTATTTGATGAGAGAGAATGATTAATTTGGAATTAATCGATAAAATAATATTCGATATATTATACGAAATAGGATTTCGACGCGAAATTAAAACTTGGGTTTTAATTCGGGCTAACGAATTGATTAGAATTATTCGCAAGCGATATGAATAGTTTTGCTAGGCATGATTATTTAATAAATTTGATTTAATTACGACGTAACAAAACACTTATTAATTCGGAATTAACGAAACCAAGCCTGAAATGTGTTTGCGACGCCACTCCAATTTGAATAA